>JACMIF010001742.1:0-10267 GCA_014805445.1 Diplogasteroides magnus | reverse complement strand
GTTTGAACTCGCAAAAATAAAAATTAGCGAATTCAAACGATTCTGGTTTTGAAACAAAGAGCAAAATCAAAAATGTGTTCTGATACGATTTCTTATTTGAACGTATTAATGCCAAAAATACTCGTAACAGCCGGCATGAGCTCCCACGAACAGCACCTCAAGGACTTTTCGAAGTTCAACCGCCGGAAAATGGAGTCCGGCGCATTAGGCAGCCCAAATCTCGATCAATAGCAATCCAAATAATATAAAATCCATATGGACAAGAAAGGAGGATGAGATCAACACGTGAACACCAAAACATGCACACTTTATTAAAAGAATCACGAGAAAATAGAAGTAATAAAATCGCGACGCACAAATGCAAAATTTTCGACGCATGGCAGAGCGCGAGACGACGAGAGCGCCCGGCAGAGAATAGAGTTCCCCTCGCGGAGCACTGTGTCGTACCAATAGTCGAAAAAGCAGAGTGCCTCCCACACAAACTAGGATTCATTTGCAGAATGACTAACACAATTTTTAAAATCATTTTCAACAGTAAAAATTTAAAATTCAACTCTGCAGAGTGACATCGTCATTTTTTTTACAACCCTGCCCATGTAACCATATTGTACTCACTTTGCATTTCCAATTCCTTCTCTTCATCGTATTCCTCTCTAATCTCCACTTCCTCATTATCGCCACGCACTTCCTTCTGAAATGTTAAACAGAGTTGGGCGGGACTCCAGCAAATCCAACAAAAAATTTTGATTTACGGGTTCCAAGCCCAATATCAAACTTTGAGAGGGCCCAGACCCAAAAATTACTAAATTTTGCGGAATCCGGGCTGAAAATTGGATAATTTTTTGCGGGGGTACCCCGTAAATAATAGTGTCAGCCCACTTCTCATGCTATATTGCTTAAAAAATAACTATATAAATAATATCCCGAATTATGAACAAAACGGGAGACTGAAAGTGAACGAATCGCAAAAAACTGATACCTTTCCGAAGAGTCCTTGGGCGAAATCGAGTCTGTTGAGGGCATTCCTCTTCTGCTCTTGCAACTTCGCTATTTCACTTTCGAGACCTGCAGTGAAAACATTAACTATAGAGGTAGAAGCAACTGTGTAACGGAATAGATCGAAACAATCACATGACTTTGCCAATATCAAATGCGTTAACCATGCTAAATAATAATGGAGTGCAATCGGATTGTAGTGAAATCTACAGTATCCCACTAAATTGTGGCGAGATCTCACATTTGATTCTTCTGTCGATGATCTCACATGTCTGATGCACACTTCGATCAACGAAGTAGTTCTCTCCCAGCAGAACCATAACCTGCACATCAAACAATAATTTGGTCATCCAGTGATAATACAATATTAGGAGAAACTTCCTTCAAGAGAAAAGAAAAGAAAAGAAACCTCATTCGTCCGGACGAGTCTTCCTGTCATAAAACCAACTGATCCGAAGGGAACCTGAAAAGGAATCAATCAAAATCGAATATTTGTTGTTCATCTGCGAATAAATGGGGGGGGATTTGAAATGAATCTATAAATGATGAACAATGCCTCGTTACCATAATTGGATGTTCGATCTGTTGCTGCAGTTCCTGCAGTCTTGCCTTGAGTGTAACATACTCAGTCTTCTCCGTTTGCTGTCTGACAATTGCCCCATCACACTCTGTGCATTCCTGTAATCATGATAATGAGGTTACGGTAGCTGCATCGTCGATCTCACACGTTCAATGGCCACTCGAAGTCGTTCGTATGAGATCGCAGCCTGAGTCTCTCTTGATGGTTGAGTCGTCATCGCTGAAGAAAAACATGATCAGATTGATGACTCCCATTCACGATTTGGTATAGGATCAACTGCAGGAATGTCTTGTTTCTTAATTTCTTGCACAAATTCTAGAAATTTTTGTCAAGAAAAAAGGGCGTCGTAGTGATTATTTGGGCAATAACGAAGATCTTCATCAAAAACTGGGATATTCTTCAAAATGGCCAATTGCACAGCATATTAGTTCGCTCTATTTTGATCACAAATAGTGCAGGTAAATCTAAAATTCGCTTACAATTGGTGTACATCATTACAATTTACTGGTTTTCTGGAATTTTTCTTGCTGTGCGCACCTAGGTAGTCAGTCCATTTAGCATCAGTATGATTCTTTGACGATCTACCGTCACTTTGATAAAATAATGGTAGAACGGAAATTAAAGAATCAAAAACACTTCAAAATGCTCAAAAAACGATAGAACAAAAATGAATTGAAAATTTTTTGTCAGCGTCCGTAAAATGTAATTCCGGTTTTCAGGAGCTTGGAGGATACGGTATGTATCGGCGGAGCACATGTTTGACCGATATAACAATATTTAACAGCAATTCAAAACATAGATACAATGCTTCATAAACCTTTCTCAGAATTCTAACAAAACTCAAGAGTAAAACCTGCAAAGTAGCAATTACTAATACCTCTTCCACCACAAGATACAACAAGCGGGATACTTTCGCCTAGTATACAGATTGATGTCTCATTGTCAGAATGAAATCGCAGTCCACGTATTACGGATGCCGTAACGTGACATCAACCATCATCATACTGCGCACATTAAAGAAACTGCATGTCGATCTTTTACTTGAAGAAACTTTATCATAACAATGAGTTTACTAATAACAACGAATAACCGGTGTTAGCACCAAGTTTGAAAGGATCGATATGACAACTGAGGGTGGAGTATGACCGTACTCGTAGGCAAGAGAGATCAGCCTCACTGAGAGGATGTCTTAGAAGAGGGATTCAGCCGAAAGGCCATGAGACAACGTTCATGGGAACTTCGGAGAGTCTCCAAATGATGGCAGCTACCAAGAGGATGACGAATGTCAGAATAATGGTGACCATCACACCTGAAGAGATTCACTGACATTCACAAGGGACTGAAGTGAGTCAAACGTACATTGAACTCCACATTTGCGCCACATGAATGAGAAGAAGGGTCTGAATCGGGAAGTGAACCAGAACTGATCCCAAGTCGAACGCTCCGGCTTCTCCAAGAACGGATTCTGGAAAGAAAAATGTATTTACACTCATCTTTTATTGTTATCTTCTAATTTTTTGTTCAATGACAGTTCCCAAAAGTGTACCTGATTCGGTTTGTTTCTCTTCTTTCCCACTGGATCCTTTTCTCCTTCCTCCTTCGTCACCAACTGCAGTTCCATTTCCACGCATCCCAGAACGTATTCCAATTCCTGAATGAGCTACCGTAATCCTTATTCCCTTTGGGACAACATACATCTTCGTTCTTCTTCTTCTGAGCAGCCCTGTCCAGCATTCTCTGCAATCATATTGTTAAGCACTAGTAGATGTTCAATTCAGAGTAAGAGTGTACATTTGGTACAACAAGTAAGAGCATCACATCCTCAAGATACCGTAACCTTGTCTACCGTACCTGTTCAGGCTTGACAGTCTTGCTGAGCATTGGCCACACTCCTCGAGTGGCATAAGTGTCAAAGAGAGAGGCGGGCTCGTCATTCTCAGGACGAGGAATAGGATTGTACACCTGAACAGATGATCCTACTAGGGTAAGAGATGCAAGGATCAGAAAAGTAAATGTTATCTAAGCAACACTCAATCTAAAGCACAGACTACATTCAATCGTTCGTGTAACAAATCACTCTAAATTAGCACAACTCCATCTTAGTTTTGTTGAGACCCAATCAACTGGTTACAGACTATACGTGCTGTCTAGTTCATTCAATACTAATTTGTCACCGGTGCTCTCGGGAGTGGGATAGTCGTGTTTCTGTTCTTCTTCTTGCATCGATTCCTGCATCCACAACAGAACGAACAACACGCAGCACATGTCAGACAGATGAACCTGCACATCAAAGAATCTGGAGGGTACTGTAGTCAGACCAGCTATGGAGGGTACTGTAGTTATTCCAGCTATGGAGGGTACTGTAGTCAGTCCAGCTATCACTCCAATTCGAGTCAAATGGATCCGTCAAAGTGAAATGCCTAGACCGTTTTGTTCCAATACTACTGTAACCCTTTCTATACCCACTCACTTCATTCCCACACAACACCAGCACTGTTTCTTCTCGAACTTGTACTCCACATCCTTCATCTCTCCATCACTCAGCTTCCCCCACTGTAATGAATGTGATATCATTTGAAGATAAAAATCAAGGCAGTCAAAATTGATTTCATGAACCGGATGACATTGTAATATCAACCATCTCCGAATTCGTAACATATTTAATCCCTAACCCGTGCATAAAATCACCAGGGAAAATATTTATATCAGTATTTCAGCATACATTTCCAATGAACACTTACATTCGATATCCATAAGATTGAGCATGTATTCTCCCAGGAATCCATCCTTTTTGAACATATTGTTGTCCCATAATTGAATGATCACCAATGGATCCACTAGTTCTTGATGGGCCTTCCTGCAGCGAAATGTGTATTTATAATCCGAAATGAATTCTTGATTTTCATTTCCAAAACAGCCACATTTTGGTTTCACGGCCAGAGCAAAATATCTCGTGATTTCACCCAGCAATTTTCTCAAGTTTCCTGTTTACATATAGTTCAATCTAACCAATTAATATTGTTGTCTTAGGAACGCCGTGTTATTTGATTTGTCATATACGTGTTTCAAATCAAATTGATCCAATTTCATACCTGAATACCCTCTTCTTCTCATACATGTACACTTTCCTCTCCCATGGATTGTAGTCAATACGAATCGCCAATTGAATGAAGCGCATCCATCAGTCACCCTCAATCAGGGATCATCTACTAACCACAGTAAATCATCATTATCCTATAGTAATCCAATCAATACAACTACAGTGTCCCCAATGTTCCTTCTAGGATCCTCTTACCTGTAGTGAACGTCAGTCTTCTGTGGCTTCTTCTGCCCATTCACGAACACTTTCAAATAGAGATCACCGCTCTGAAACGAATTGTCATAACATAGCCACACAAGGCTATTCTTCGAATAGTATTAAGGTTTAATATCGTTACAATTGTATTCAATAAGTGGATACTATAACCAAAATCGCAACGAAAACATTTTGAGAATTCATCAGGCACATATAACCGCATCTAACAAAATAAATCCGACAGGTTTCGTCCAGAAACGATTTCTTTTGTCTAAAAACATTCTGACCGGTTTTCCGAAGCTTCTCTTAGTAAGAAGTGTATTTGTAACATGGAAGAGGG
The DNA here is from genome assembly GCA_014805445.1 of Diplogasteroides magnus. NCBI lineage: Eukaryota > Metazoa > Nematoda > Chromadorea > Rhabditida > Diplogasteroididae > Diplogasteroides > Diplogasteroides magnus. Next base: position 5,056 of record JACMIF010001742.1, on the reverse strand, counting down.
CGATTCTCAGTTGGAATGACTCGGGTTTTCGTACTGAGATGTCAACTGGTGGAGGAACAAGACCGAGGGTCATCTGAAGTGTGTTGGGTGTGGGTGAAAGACAAGAGTGAAATGGACAATTGCGCCATAACGGTGAAAGGGACAGATGTGCCATGAGTGAGGACAACAGTTGCGCTTTAGTTTATTTCACCAATATGGCGCAAATGTACATGGCGCTTTTGTCTTTCACCCGTTAGGTGTTCATTGGGTGTTCAATTCAAACCGTTGATTGTATGTTTCAAGGGTATATCAAATAAGATGATTTCCACAAGAGGTGTTCATATCCAACTTACTGATTATAGTTTAAAATTAATAAACATACGGGGAATATGTCGACAAAGCATCGCAGTTTTCCACAATTGACACTTCCTTGTGCTGCATTCTTGAGTGTACGAGACTCCACATGTTCACCCACAAGACCAATCTGAAATCAATCAAATTGACTATTACTGAAGGGACGGGTTACTGTACCTGATGCAGAATGTACAACGTCACTTTCTGTATGGAAGGTCCTGCCATTGAAGGCTTCTTCGCTTCAGGAAGGTCCTAAAGGGAACAAGCGGCTACAGCATCCTAATCAATATCATGGAATACGATAGAAGTCAATCAATACCTTGGCGTAAATGATCATTCCAAGCACACTGATTCCCACTGGAACCTTCTTTCCCTGTTGTTCGTCCATGATAATCTCAGGAGCGGGCAGCAGCATCTTCTTGAAGTACCTGAATAAGCCATTTCAAATTGTCTTGACTGGAAATCTACCGTAATCCCTTACCTTTGAAGGATTTTCATGGGTGAACATTGATCTCTCCATCCCAAATCTCCCTGATTGTACTCCTTTGGCAGTCCCACCTGCAAAACAATTTAACATTATCCTAAAAAAAACGCTGGTAAACGATAGTACTGACTGCCGGTATTCATAGAACCTCGCGGAATCAACTTCGCAACATCCGAAATACAATCATAATGCAATGTAATACTTACAGTTCCTCTGAACTTGCTGAGTACTCTGTTCTCCAAATCAATCTTCGTCGATCCAATCTCATGGTCTGAAAGGAACACAATAGTAGAAAGCAACAAATTATGCCAAGGGTACAGATTGAAAACTACTATCACTAAGCAACACATACATATGGTTTGAAGTTAGATAGAGTACCGAGGAGACATCTCATCTCGGTATCACAACCACTCTATATTAATCCGGACAGTGAAACATAACCGCACCGGGTCCCAGCATCTTCTTGTCCATCAGAGTGATTGTGAGGTCCTTCTGTAGAGGAATCGTCACCTGAATGAACGAATCATTTCTCTGACCTCTTTAAGAGATATTATCATGATTTGAGTGTAGACATTTGTTCCCTCTCCCTCACCTTCAATTCGATCATTTCTCCAAAGTCCGGCTCAGTTGTGTCCGCCTTGTAGTTCTTGCGCAGTTTCACTTGCAACATTTAAGTTTCAGAGGGGGAAGATACACTCAAGATCGCATCTACGATAATGCATCTGGCTGATGGCAAATAAATCAACAACCAATGAGCAACACCATAACTGTCAGACATATTGACCCCCTTCACCTTCTCCTTTCCAATCTTGACAACGACATAGGGATCACATATTCCACTGGTACGAGGGGCCACAAGTCCAAGTGCACTCACGACGTAAACTCTTAAATACAACAATCAATTGGTGGTGTAACCTCCAAAAGAACACCAGAGACACTCTTACAGTAACATAAAAACTCCCGTCTACAGTAACCCATAACTCACCTGAGGACACACTCCACGGGACCCGTAAACTCCACACCAGGAGGATTCTCGAGTAGTCCTGAATGGAGAAGGTTTGCTCACGTCAGCTAGAAGCATTTCAGAAGTCGTTGAAAAAAAAGAAAAGAAACTAACTAGGTTTTCCATCGACGTGTTTGGTGATGAAGAGTTTTCCCTTCAGTTCTCCAGTCACTTCTTTCTCTTCGTGATCGTCAAAGAATCCACCCTAAAAACAATCATCGTTCATCAATATATCCATTATAGGCGCTACTGTAACCCGGAAAGATTAGATCAACGCGATTACAGCACACAGTAGATAGCCTTCCCACCTTGGCCGACTTTCTGAACTTGAAAGTGTCGAGGAAGTCTCCGAATCCCTTGTATACAGGAACTGCTTCCAATTCACTGTCGTACACCTTCAGACGGTCGAAGCCACTCCTGGATTACAGTATCTTTACGTATGAACCACAACAGTCTAACATAAGATACAGTTAACACATGATCGAGAGAAGAACAGGAATTATAGACTGGTACAAACAACAATTTCACTGGTCCTTGACACTTTCTCATAACAAACAATACTTCTTCGAGCATACTTCATAGAGACTAATGCTTGAGAAAAAGGTTGAAATGATCAACAAAATGACAAATATACGGACTTATCGAATCCGAGTGCCCTCTGATCCTCTCCATGACTCGCGTAATACTTACTCCACCAGTCAACTCGAACATCCGCCATTCTTCTCTCGTCCTACAACGAAAACCAGGTAACGGTATTGATGGATTATGTTGGTATTACCTCTTCAGATGTAGACTTGTACGTGGCAACAGTGTTGCTCATCGATTCGACTGCGACCAGCTCCTGATAATTCGTCGATTACATTGTTATTGTTGTTGGATAAAGGAGGCAACTCGAAAATTGACTGACTAAACAAGACAGATATAAACAATTCTTGTGAAACATATATTTGATAGGTTCATCTATGAACACGCAAACGATCAGCTCCCTCTACTGTTCTTGATTACAAACATCTATTCAGTCATAATTCACTACATAATATCCGTTACCTGATACTCGACGAACTGATCAAACTTGGAAAAGTCGTGGACGGAACGAGATTCGACCTGAAAGTATTCAATTCAATCATATACAGATCTCTTTATGAGTAGGTAACGATTAATACTCCTAACAAAAACCCGCGAGTATTGTGTTCATCATGAACCATATATGCCTTTAGCGAGGTAGTGTACAATGGACCGTCAAGAAATAAGCAAAGAGCCATTCAACCAATCACCTTTGACGCTGTCCTCGTGTACTTCTGGAAGTTGCTGAGATTGAAGAATCCAATGAGGGGAGTTCGTCTGAAATCATCCATCTACAGTACCCCCTCACTATTCATTCTCTATTTCTCTACATTTCTCTCAAGACAAACTACATCTTTCTCTATAAAACATTGATTCAGTCCAAATTCACTATTCTACGATTCAAATTGAATGAGCCTATGAGATTCCATTAATCATTTCCAATAAAGAAGATTGCTAATGGAAAGGGAAAGAGGGTAAAAGACAATAGCACCATAATGCTGAAATGGACTCTCAATCCCCAGCCCAAGTGTTCATTTCACCATTATAGCTCAAATGTCCCTGTCGCCCATGTATTTCACCTCTTGAAACTAGTGTATCCACCCACTTGAATGCCCTGCAGTCGTATAGATTGAGTACGAGTGGAGGTGCGAGTGACAATTGAGAGGGAAGTCGAACACTCTCGAAGGTAAGGAATGGCTCGTCGAAGTTGGGGTTCTCAAATTATTTGCAATTATATGTTTCTTTGTTCTACTAAAAAGAAGACCCGTACTGTTTTCATTAATTCCACAGTGGTAATATAACAGGGATTGTACATCAATTCACCTAGAGACATTGAGGAAGAGCCAAATTATGACATGTGGTACTATTGCAATTACAAAGCAAGTAAATTTAATACGGTAATACTTTTCTAGCTAAGCCAATCTACAGTATTCACCTTCTGAATGTCATAGAGTGGTCCAGTTGTGGCATCTTCGTCTCCCACAACGATCTCCACGAAGGGACGACGAACTGTGAGCAACTGAAGGATACTGTAGAGATTGGATCGATAAGGATAAAAAAAAATGCTGAATTGGATGTTTTAGAGATTTCATGAAACGCAAACTTAAATGAGACAATCGCTATTAACAATAGAGCATGTTTACGTAATTTTGTCTCCTTAAGGATAAACTGAAATTAAAACTATACTTGCCCTCATGACACTCCAATCCCCCTTGTTTCCCCTCTCCCTCCTCACCTGATACTTGGCCAGATTTCGCACTCCCCAACACAAGGCCTGCACTGAGTACTGCTCGAATGTCGGTTGAAGGTATTTCGGAACCTCAAACAAGGAGTCTGTCACAATGTTGACCTCACAGACTACTAATGGACAAGACTACCGAATACCTCGAATCGTGGATTCTCCGTCTTCATTGCCTTCTTGGCTGGCATCGGTGGAACAAACTTGGCTGCATCGCCGAATGAAGTCAGGAACAGTTCGAAGAGACAGAGAACTGCTCCCCTGAATTTGAATTTGAAATTTGGCGCCAATTTTAAATTATTTAAAAAGAGTGGGAAGACGACTTACTTTGTGCGCTCATCACGGAAACGAAGAGTGTACCAGGAGAGGGAACCTCGCATGTCAGAAGAAAGAATCATCGTCGGTTTGGCAGTGAAACGACCGAGGAACAACTGAACATATCGTGCGTGTCTCATTGTGAGTGATCGAGAACTTTCATTGTACGAACAAAAGAAACACAGCTTCATAAGAACCACACAACTACATGGTGAGGTGCACATGACACTCTGCCTACAGACTCCCACCATCCCTTCTTGTCCCACTCACTTCATTATCATCCCTCCTCTCTCCCTTCACTTCCACGAGTACTGTAGGAGGACATTCACGCAATCCATACTGTGCACCAGGAATGAGCAACTGAATTGGGGTATCATTTATTATATTTGTTCATTTATTCTATTCTAAAGTCTATTTGCCCCTCCCAATGATCATAATTTCCCTCACATCCTTGAATACGAGTGTCTATTTCCATATTGGATTCTGACTCTTCTCCACAACAGCCGTTTCTTTGCAATGAGATGAAGGAATGTGACACGGACGAACACTCGAGAATGTGGAAGGGGAAGAAGTTCCTGACAATTTGAATTTAGACGGAAAAATTCAAATCGTTTGTAAT
>JACMIF010001741.1:0-13646 GCA_014805445.1 Diplogasteroides magnus | reverse complement strand
TATATGAATTTCAGCAAAATTGGAGGTGACTGTTTTGCTGCACAGTAGTGAGATTTTGCCCATTTCGTGGGCATGGCACCATTTCCTTCGGGCTCGCAATTGGCTGAAAATGGGCTTCAAAATTAAGTTACAGGTCTCATTTTTATATCCTTATGTGTTCTTGGGAACATAATTCGAATGCCACATCGATTGTACTGATCGGATTTTTGTCCATTTTTTGACGAATTTTCGGATTTTGTTGATGCCCTGAGGCAGCGAAATTTTTTCATGTCGAACTGACCTCAAATTCGTGATCTACAGGGTCGATTTACCCTAAAACTAAGTTTTCAGCCCATTCGGAGACCAAGTTGAGAAACTGTGCAAAGGTTTGGCCTGGGAGGTCCACTCTTACAGAAGATGTTTGTTAAAAACGTCATTATTTAAGGTACTTCCGGGAGATAATTTTTTTGAAAAAAATATATAATGTGCGGTTTTTAACGCTCTTTAACACATGTAAAAACTGGAGGGTAGTTCGAAATGACGGAAAATCGGTAAAGTTCAAAGAGAAAAATTTTTCTGATTTTTCTTATCGTATTAACGTTTTCCACATTGAAAAATCGCGACATCAAAAACGAAAAGCATGAAATATTTTTTTTTGAATTCCCGCAAGTTGCCTGTTGCGGATTGACTGTTTCTTATGCTGTCCTGCCTTGTAGGAATTTTTAAAATTCAGATTCCTTTGGCAGAACAACAAATCAACACCGGCCATACCGAACTGCGCTAGCAGTTTATAAGAGTTGAACATTCACGAGAGGGTTCCTTTAAGTGTTACGAGGATCCTACAGTTCGTCAAGAGCGATGGTTGAAGATCTACAATGAGCGAAGAGCGAGATTGACAATTCATTAGTGATGGCTCAATCTTATCAGTACATGGTTATTATATATCTGTGATACACTCTTGTTCATTTTTGGCAACAATGGTTAATATTACTATATAAAAATGTCGTAATCCGTTATTGTTGTCTATAAAGAGTTGATAACTGTCTTGCTATGTTTGGATTGCCTCCTTTGTCATCGTCTGCCAGCCACTTCTCATACTAATTGAGTGTCTCTATGACCATAATCCTCTATTCTCCAATGGCAGGTGCCAGTTCATTCACAAGGATTACATCCAATCATCAATGCTTGTCCCTCCAGATAATACTACTTACTGTGGACAGCCGCTTCATTATGCAATGCCGCCCTTCTACTTATCTAACTACCTTCTTGTCCATACGCGTACCTGGCTCATCCCGGATAAACAGACATTTGAACTCGGCCCATCCATACAATTAGCAGAGAACAGGCTATTTGAGGGCATACAGGGAGTACACCAGTTACGAAGAGTCACAGTAGATGTCCGGAAAACTGATCGCGATAATTATAATTGAAAATCATCACATAGAGCAGAGTAAATAGTATTCAATAAAAATTGAATGACTGGCCTTGTGATACAAATCATTTCATGTTATAGAGTGGAAAAAACAAAGAGAGTCATTGATTTTTGCGAAGTAATGGTGGAGCAGATAAATACGCCATCGTTGTTACCATTCGACGGCTCGAGTGTCCATTTTTTCACCATTACGTTGCAAATGTCCATGGCGCTCTTGTCTTTCACCAGCCATTAAAACACGTTTGTATTACCAATCAATTACAGTATCATATCACCAGGGGGTCAACAAAATCACAATTAGTGTGTCCCTAAAATCACAATTAGTGTGTCCCTAGCAGGACAATGTTGACATCCTGAGGCTTCGCCCTCATCTCTCTCATATCATCATCTCTCGCCTGTCAGTAGTCATTGTCCCCAATCACAACACCTCCATCCCCCTTGGCACTGATCATCTACTCATCATTGACACTTCCTCCAGTAATCGACCCTAATTGTGCCCTTCCTCTCAGTTCTGTGCAAGAGCAACCTCATCAAGTATCCCTTGAGACATCTCTATCATGCTACCATAATCCAATCCAGACACAATCGGACCATTTCAACCAAGAGACAGATGCCGTCACAACGAGATTCAATCATCTTTCATTCTAACAAGAAGGATACTGTAGACCAAGTGTTGCCGTAATGGGTCATCGGGTTACATCCATTGTTTGAGTAACAGCCATCGGTCAGTGAACACGTGTGGTGAGTGTGAGAAAGTGAAATGGTTGGCGCACAGACGCGGTCGTTTCCACCCATTGCCCCTTTTTGACATGTAATCTTGCTGATGAAATAATCAAGGTTATCACATAAGGTTAGAGTAGTAAATAAGTATTAAAGCAACTCAGCTTCTTTCTATTCCCATGAGCATAGGTGGAAGTTATCCATAATGACCATGAATGTTTGTCTTCTCCCAATTGCAACGGTCTTTGTCCATGATGGACATTCCCACCAATAATCGTTTGTGACAAAGAAGAAAGAAGAGAAGAAGAAGTTGTCAGTCGACATACCATCCTCTCTCTTTCAAGGTCCTTTGTTCACTCAAGTCCATCTCTTTCACTTCGGACATTCATTCTACTCATACTCACTCACAAATCATAGTCAATGTCTTCTTCCTTTCCTACCGTCCCTCCTCCAATAGCCCCCTTCTCTTTCTCCCATTCTACAAACTCCTCCCCCCTATTGGCTTACATCGGCCCCGCCTCCTATTCATCTCCACCAACAATTCGTCCCATTCATCTCATCTACAAGAGAGACAGTTGCGCGTGTCACAAAGGCTTCCCTTGTCTCAATTTCAAGGTCCGACCCCTCGAACCGTAATTCAATAGGCTCACTCACTGTCGACATTTCACTTCCCCTCACACGGTAATTGCCCCCATGTCTTTCTTCTCCTCTACTATCCTCAGTACAAGTGTTTAGTAGCACCATGGAGTTGTGTTGTCCAGTTGTTGCGAGTGTGTCTCTTGTTGTTGCTCTTGATATCTTGTCCGATTTGTTCAAGAGGGGCGCTCTCTTTCACACCTTTCTCCCACTTCCTTCTCTTCTCTATAGATGATGCCATATTTGCAATCTGGCTTAATTCTTCTTCCATTGTGGGCAGGCGACAATGCGTCATACTTTTCTTCTCGTTCATATCTCCACCAAGTCTTTCCGAGAGATCCGTGAATCATTCTTAGACTAAGCGCCCACTCTATCACTAAACATTACGAACTTTTCTCCCAAACTTTGTATCTTATTCTCGTTTTGTCATGGTGTCAGAATGAACATTCCTTCAGACATGGCTGACTTGTCTCTGTTGTATCCTGGTCTTGTTCTTCAATCATCTTTGATCCTGTCTCAACAGAAGGCCATAATGGATGAATCCCCAGTAAGGGTACCATCCATAACATCCATCTCTCCATCAATGATCTCACCTGATCTTGCCTCAGAAGGAGCAGTCTCTGATACTATTTCACATGAGGTAACTTCACTTAACATCTTCTGTTTCATCCTTTCCTTACTGATTGATGAATGTTGTAGATATCTAATGAAGATGGTGCAACATCATCTGGAGGTCCTTCAGCAGCCACTTCCCCTTGTCCCAAGTCTCCTTCTTCTATCGTCGGTATCATAGATGCAAGTCATGTCAAGAGACCAATGAATGCTTTCATGGTTTGGAGTAGGTTGGATGACATTACATAGACGCCTTCACATCTCATTATTCAGAGGTCAACGTCGAAAAATGGCACAGGATCATCCGAAAATGCACAATTCTGAGATCAGCAAGAGATTGGGAGCTGAATGGAAGATGTTGTCAGAATCAGAAAAGAGACCATTCATAGATGAAGCCAAAAGACTCAGGGCATTGCATATGAAGGTTTGTTATCAACCATTGATAACGGATTACGGTACTTTCGTTGTAGGAACACCCAGACTACAAATATCGTCCGAGACGGAAGCCCAAGTCTGGAACTTCTGGTGGAGTATCCAGAAAAGATCACCGAACTCCATTGGGTGGTCTCACTCTTCCTTCTTTTGCCTCTCAAGCCTTTCTTTCTCAAGCTTATATGCCTGGTTTGGAGGGTCTCGCAGCTTCAATGACTGGCCAAAAGGTAAAAGAGACAATGATTGTTCGTTAGTTTACTATCGTTGGTTCAGGACATGGCCCAATACTATTCTCCCTTCTTCAATCCTCTCACATCCGCCAGCTACACACCTTATGTTATGGCAGCGTATGCCAGACAAGCTGCGGTTCTAGCAGCTGTATCTTCACCGCAGGTATAGATTGGAAGTTGATCTCTGAATGATCGTAGATTTGTTTAGGTGAGCAGTGCCTCTCTCAATCAGACTTCCATAACAACATCCACTCCTGTAGCAACAGCAACGACAACTCAGGTCTAGGTGAGAGAACATCAACTCGTTCTAATACACCATCACCTCTATTGTGCCAATTCTCAAGTGCTTCTCACTCTTTACAAGTGACGTTGTTGATTCTCCTTCTATTGAGTATTGTCTTGACAACTCTCCAGTCTTTTTTCACGCATAAACTTGCTTTGCGCGTGGCGAGTGCCAGAAAGGCAAATTTGTGAGGATGGCGAAGTTGGTGTGAGACGGATTCCAGTTTTTGTGCTCCGGCGTATTGGGGTATTCAAACATTGAGAGAGGCCATACACATCCGCCATTCTCACTTCTCAACACAGTCAAACCATTGCCTTTCTCTCGTTGACTGACACAATGAATACCCGTGATGGGAAAGGAGAGTTCGTTCCTGTGTGAGAGATTGTGTACATTGCCCGATTTGACACCTCTCGTCAATTGAACCGGCACACTAGAAGAAGGCATACCCATTCAATTCATGTGTACCATTTACAGAACGCTAAAGGAGGCATTCACAATCCTTGGGGGGCATAGGTATATGTAGTTGCACATGGTCAATCACTGACTATTAGTGTTGTGAGTTGATTGTCCAAAAGCGGAAGCCTGTTATTGACAGATTCGTGCAACATAATAAGTATTCTCAGATAGACAATGTGTCCCTTTCAGATGGACTCGATGTAATGGACCAGTGTTCGATGTATCTTCATTCTATCATCTGCACACCCATAGAAACACTCAATCTCGAACGATGAGTGCCTGCCAATGACATCCTTCCATCCTCGCATTCCGGTAGAGTCTTCTTTCACAATCTAATAGTCATATTCAACCTTTGTATTAGTGTTAGGCCTTTGTAGCCATTTGACAAATTGACACCATCAATCATATACCGTGTACATAGTGCAAGATCTGTTTCGTAATTATATTGGTTGACTTGAATATTGTTTCTCAGCGCATGTTATGTGTGACAATTGTTATTTCTTCACCACAGACATCCGCATATAACTCTGCAGATTACGGTTGTTCCTACTTTCGTTGTCACCCATCACCTATCCCCATCCCCTCCCATCTTCTTCCCTCCTCTCAGTTTACGGAGGCTTTTAGTCATGATGGAAGGAGTCTGTACCCCTCAAAGAGAGGCGGGATACGGTGTCCCTCATTTGTCGTATCAATATCTCCCCAAACAGAAGATCTCTCCTATTCACCTTACTATAGGCACCCATCTCCTTGTCTTACACCAATGTGTTCCTTTCTTTCAACTATCATAGAGAGTCCCGCGCGGTCCATTTAGAGATATTTGTTTTGTGTCGCGATAAAGTCTATCGTTGCTCATTCATTCGGCCGGTTCTGTCCCAGTATACTACAAGACAACATCTTAACAATGAGTCTTTAGAGACAGACAGTGCGAACAGAATGGCACTTGATCTCGCTAATTGAGACAACTCAATTGACGCATCCACCAAAATTAAGGAGATTATGAGTCCATCCAAGGCCTAACTCCCAAGAGAGTGTCTCATCAGGAGGTATTAGACATGTCTTGGTATGGTTTTTCAACTGCCGGTCTCACTTTGATACCTAGAGACAAAGTGTTCGGTGTCATTATCGTTGACTGGCGCCGGCGGTCCTACATCTTCTCATGTTCTTCATACCCTGAGGTAATAATCATACTGTGTGTCGGGTGATCTCAAAGGGGAATGCACTTGTGGACGTGTGCCACCCGGAGAGTGCCATTCACCATGGCAGTGCAACCTTTTCTATCGCCTCTGATCTCTCGATAGTTTACCCAGGGCTTAAAAGTCTCTCTCTTGATCTGCTGCTATTGGATCATTGCGCAAGTGAAGACAAGGCCGAGCCGCCAAGTAGGAGCGGATGGTACAACTTCCTGTAGCTTATATCAAGACTACTGTGTCCATATCAAACATGTTCCCTCCAATGAATGGTACTGTAGATGGTTTGATTCGTCGTGCTTCTTTCTCTCCTCTCATTCTCGTCATTGAATAGGCCGAGACGCGTTTTGTATCCATCCGTTCACGCTTCACTTCGTCGGTGCAACAGAGGGTCCTTTGAAGCTGAGAGAAGGGAAAGGAGGTGACAACAGTGGAGACGACGGCCCTTCAGGGTCTCTTTAATGGAGGTTACACGCTCTGACGCGTCTGTAGATGCAATGCTCATGGATGTAGATACAAGAGAGAGTCACTTCTTGTCGCGGCCATTGCCCGATTATTACCGACCAAGGGGAGTGCACAAAGCGATATGCACTTACAGTGACTACTTGAGTCCATTGAGGGGGAAACTGGCTACTATGGCCTTCGTTGTGTGAGAGACAACGTACAGAGTCCATTCGAATGAGTGGACAGTAAGAAGAGTGGCCGTGTGGGTGACAAAAACCCCACGTGGGAACGTACCGTGTACTATTGAACAAGTGAAGGGGAAAGAATTAGACGAGATAAGTAGGAGATACACAAGATATATGAGACAAACATTGAAGTGTGTCTCTTGTATCGTATCAACTTACGCTGATCTCAGGATAATTGCCTAATAGGCCTTGACTACTTGTGGAATGTTTGTCTTGTCTGATCATTGAAGCGTGTACTTCATTTGCATCTGCATCATATACTGTCAATCATCCTGGGAACACATCTTTGTTTGACGAAGCGGGTCCTTTTTCATTGCTCAAGGATAGGCGATAAATCGTCCTGTCTCATAACGGGCCGTCATTCCAAGTTAGCAAATGGCGCGTTGCATTGGATGGGACAACGCTCCGCTGTGTCAATCATGATACATGATGGATGTCATTCCGCCCTTTGGGGGCTACCGTATCCTCCGTACACCTGGGTAATGATTAAGGGAGAAAGCAAACGGTTCCCTGCGGGAGACGATCTGCCACACAGAGTCCGACGATCAGTTTGTGTTCATTTGAAGTGGGGGATGAGGACAGAAGGTTGTTTGTCTGGCTTGATCTGTTGTTGCCTTGAGATAAGGACTGTGTCGGCAAGTGCAGTCCATAAGGGCTGAGTTGAAGCATGGAATAACTTGCGTCATCGATATACGGTAGTTGGTGTGTTGGTTTAATTGAGTGGGTGCGGGAGGGCGGCATTCTGTGATTGCGCCATGTGTATGATATAGAAGGGAGACATTCTCATGCCCGTAAAATGAGAATGACTGAATGAGAGTGGACACTCTTTGTTCAACAATAGTCACTGCAGCTGTCTACAGGGGTCCTTTCTTAGTGAGTGAGCCTTGATTGGCTTGCCTCTCCTTTCCTTTGTGAGTCAACTAATTCCCACATGATGATCATCATCCTTCGACCTTAGAATAGGCACTCACTCCCTTTCATTCCTCACACAAAGACATCCCAGTGTGAGACATTGTTGCAAAAGGAAAGAGTAAAAGGGATCGACCATCTGTCCATGTTTGATCTGCAATTCCCGTGTCTTTTCTTATCATAGAATGGGACGACACTGATTGCACTTCTGACAACAATAGGACCAGAGTGTGATTCGTCATTTGAATAATGGCAGCCAAAGGGACGACAAAGGACCTGTTTAGCATAAGAATGCGGGAGAACAAGGAAATTACATTGTGGCCCTTCTTCAGTCCATCATAGACTTATCGCAAGTCGGCCATTCTATGGGGGTCTTCTTCTCTTTAGAGACGAGATACCTATATTGTCTATTTTCTCTTGGCGGCCGTAATACAATCGCCTAGTGAAGATCTAATTTTGCATTCTCTACACTCGAATATAAGTGGGAAGACTGGGGGATGGGAAGTATATTTGTCTGTAGAAAGAGAAGGCGAGAGAAAGAGTTTTGTGTTCTGCCAATTCCGCACTTCCTGTCTTTATGTACAGCATTCAAAGAGAGGGAACGGATAACAACATTGAATAAAGATATTGGACTAGATCAAACAAATACCGACAATAAAATAAAGTCATTGAAATATTATGATTATACTAATGATCCTAAGTGGGATTGCTTACAAGTACCTTTGGCAGTTCATCAGATGTCTCCCTTTCTACCACGGAAACGACTTCGCATATCGACCAGTGACCGTTTACCTAAATAAAGGCATTGTCATATGCACACAACATCCTATATTTATGGATAGCTTTCTCCTAAAAATAGAGAAGACATACAGTCAGAGAAGTTGGTGAGTAGGGCGAAGCACTTGTCGTGTACGGTACCGTCGTGTGCATCCACACATTCCTTTGCGGGTCTACAATCAAAATCAAATGGGTCATGCCAAAAAGCTTGTGTCAATACTGGTGAAACCGTTGAAACTCGCAATTCTAAGAAACAAAAATGAATTCACCTTGCTTGTACCTGTACACAGTGTGACTCCTTTATGCACTTCTTCAGGGCCTGCCTCAGCTTGTCACATGAGATTCCTGTCGATTGCATCTGAGACCACATCAGTTGCATGACTGTCTCTTATTATTTTAACTGACTATTCTTACCTAGTTCTAAAAATATGTGTCAGAAAGAAATTGCGTATAACTGAATAATTTCTTTTAAAGCGTAAACCTGATTGAGTTCATCATCCTCAAACTTGTACTCCTTATTAGAGACGTGGCCGGACATACCTGAATGATATAGTGAACTACAACGAAAATACGCTGTAACCAACAAGGAATAAATTAACATGATCATATGATTGATCAAAAATATGTGTTAAATGTGAAAACAACAGGCTATTCGGTATTAAGTAGAGTCTCTGAGGTGGCTTTCAGCTAAAGAAAGAAGAAAATATATGAAAATCAACTAATCAATGGATAAAAACGGCAATTTCCGAGAAACCCCGTCGAAAAATAAGTGTGAACTATATTGGCAACTTGCCAATATTTCAGAATAAAATAATCATGGTCTTTCAGAGATAATGCTGACCAGTCAGTCAGTTTACGGTAAGAAAATCGCTCAAACTTGCCGAAGTCAGTTTGCAATCCACAACTTTGGTCGCTTCCCCAGACGAATTTCCTCATCAGCGACATTGTGGAAAAGCTCTGAGATACTATCTAACTTTGTTATGATCCGGGGCCTCGGTCGTATCCTCAGTCAAGTAATCACTGTCCGTTCTGCCCTTCCTATCGCTCCTCGACGTGTGCATAGTGTTGTTATCTCTTCTGCACGTACATTTTCTACTCCTCCTCTCGCTAAACAGTCTCCGCAGCTGTCATTGACGTACACGTGCAAAGCGTGTCAGTCTCGACAGGTAAGTATTTCTGCTTTGTTTCCAGTGATTGTGAATGCTTTTAAGGGTCCAAAGACATTTTCTCGCAATTCATACGAGAAAGGAGTCGTCATTGTCACTTGCAGTTAGTTGTGAACCTTTTGTATCTTCATTCTATTCACTTTTAGGTGGTTGCAACAATCATCATATCATTGCCGACAATCTTGGTTGGTTCTCGGACCTGAACGGAAAGAAGAACATCGAAGAAATTCTGAGGGAGAAAGGAGAGTCGGTCAAGAGAGAAGCTGAGGTATCTTTTTAGTGCCAATCCAATCATCTTCCATGATCATGTTTCAGATTGTATAATCATGAACAAGCTGTACGATAGCCATGTTCCACTTTCTGCACTCTCCAAGCTGCTCTTGGCTGGAGGTTTGGCTTATCATTTTGAAGTGTATACAGTATTCCTTGTCAGGATCAGGGCTAGCAGCAATCATAAATCCTGCTCGGGGAGATATGGTAGCTGCCATGGGTGAAGCTACTGCAATCAAACCAGTGCTTGAGAACATCAGGTATGGATCAGATGAAGTTACGGTATTGGTACTTTCTTTGCAGGAAGAGAATGACGATGGATGATACCGGAAGGGAGGTTCTGACACGACAACCACGAATCACAGAAGAGTCCATTCAGAGGGAGAGACTGCAGAAACTGCCCGATGGAACATTCGGAAGGGAATATGCAAGGTTGCTGATTAACTACGTTTATTCTACGCACGAGTGAAAACACAAAGTGATGGTGACGTTACTGCGAATTAGAACCCTGAACATAAATATCACTACTTCAATGGTACATAGTACAGTAACTAACATCCTCCTTCAGATTCCTGGACAACTTGAACACTTCTCCAGACAATCGTCCCTCTGTGAAGTACGTTGACGATGAAGATCTACTCTACGTCATGAGAAGGTTCTCATCATTCAATGGCTTATCTCATTCTAAGCAGTTGTGTAAAACATATTTTAGATACCGTGAAACACACGACTTCACTCATATTGTTCTACAAATGAAGACTAATATGCTGGGCGAGGTATACCCTTGTACACGATTGACCTTTTATACTCGATGATTCAGGTTACTGTCAAGTACTTCGAGGCCATCCAACTCGGTTTACCAATGGCTGTCATGGGATCGATCTTTGGAGGTGCACGACTACTAAGCAAGTCAGTTTGCGATCACTTACCTTATCCATCACCCGTTATTACAGTAATCGCCGCGACCTCCTGGAGCGAAATCTTCCTTGGGTCTTCGAGCAAGCAATGAACTCTCGTCTTTTCATTACTGTTAACTGGGAGGATCATTTTGACACTCCTATCAGGGAACTACAGAGATTCCTCAATGTCAACCCAATCAACGAGTATTACTGTAAATAGAATGTTATTGTATTAGCATTGTGTTTGATTGTGATTTGTTATTCTCCAGGTCATCTCAATTGTAATTCAATTCGAGTAAGAAACGAAAAGAGTTTATCAAGATGTATGTCAATTAGTGAGATCATATAATTGCTCAGTTGTTGGGAAATGAACGAATGGACTATCATGAGTATAGTTGAAGGAGTGCAGACATATCAGATGGTTGAAGAGATGGGTGTGAATCCGTGAAACCCTTAAAGGTACACTCCGGGGTAACATTGTCACTTATAATAGTCAAACATCATTGTCAATCTATTCAAATGTATTCGGAATGCTGGAACAAGAAATGGACAAAAACCAAACCTTGTAGCCTGCAGACATTAGCGCATTTCCTGGCAAATGTGGAAGTCCTAGCGTATGACCGATCTCATGGGCCAAAACCCATTCCAAATTTCTTCCCTTGGGTCCCCTGAAAAGTGCAAAACTTCTCGCAGTCGGCAGGATTCGAACCTACGCGGGCAAAGCCCAATTGATTTCTAGTCAATCTCCTTAACCACTCGGACACGACTGCATGTGAGGTGTCGCTCTCATGGGGTGGTAAGTGTGTTGTGGACTCACCAAGGTTCGTCTGCATCAATGTGAATTTCTCCCCTCCTTGATTCTTTAGGGAAGAATGCATGAGCTACCTGATTTGAATTGATGGATAAATCAATTGGATGAGTACTCATACTTCTCCACCAGATCCATCAAATGGGTACGAGTCACCATGTGCCCTGTTGTAGAATTTGACCTGCACAAACAGGAAGTATTGGACGGAAGTGAAGGGAACATATTATCATTCCTCCCTTCAACACTCACCTTTATTGAGTTATCGCCTTTCCCTTTGACTGTTGTAAATTTGCCCGGCAGCGCTTTTGACCACACCTCGAATAATCCCCCATTCATGTAACTGTAACTACTCAAAAGTACCTCAACAGCACTTCTCAATGCACGATTGATGTAGACCTTGGAATTGGTTAGTTTAGTAGAAGGGGCGCTTCGTTTCCTATCTGGAGGATATCGTGAAACCCCGTATGTCAATCGTCCGGGAAGTGTACCATAACCTGTAGACAGAAAGGAGCCACGGTTAGGTTTTCACAGTAGGAAAGCACCTTGGAAGTCAGCATGAAGAAGGAACGTCAAGTATGAGAGAAGAAAGAAAAGATGGAGGTACATTGGAACAGTTAGTGAAAGTGTCTTACTCTCTTCACTGGAAGAAGGCAACTTGAAAGGGTGAAAGAGAGGAAAGAAGAGAGGAGGAACGGTTACCCCTCTATTCAGTTAACAAGAAGAATCAAGAGGGTGTCGACTAGAGTACGAAGACACACTTACTACTTTTAATTTTATTGTGGCTCAACAACGATTATAATTAACAAGAGGAGACAACAATGAACAATACGGCAAGAAGGAACAAACACAACTAGATAGTGATATGAGAGTGGTCTAAATGAATGAAAGGGGGAAGCAAAGTGTAAAATAATAAACAAAGAAACGACCTGGAACCACTCGAAAGACAACTATTTCCATTCTCTTCATTTAGTCTTCTTCTTCTTTGAGGCATCTTTCCCCATTGACAGCTCTGTATGAGCCTTATCGAGGATTCCCGCATTCTTTCCATCCTATAATTGAATGAACTTGAACAGGAAAGAGTGCAAAAACACCTTGGCCCCTTCAATCTGGAATGGAATCAGTTTCTCCTTGATCAATGCACACAACTCCGCACTTTCTGATGTGAGAGATACTGCTTCAGTCGCTCGTCTAAAGAATCAGAATATGATTACAGTATCCCAGGCTACAGTAAACCTTTTCAATTGGGATGAGAGTGCGTCACTTAGTCCTGGCACAGCGTAGGCCGTTGTCTTTTGTGAACAACTGAACAGGTTACTGTAATCAGATCTACAGTAAGACGGGCCACAGCGTTTCAGCTAAGCCAATTTTCGGACATTTGGCAACGTGCCAAATCGTAGCTTTTGGATTTACTCTCAAAGCGAATACCGTACCATTCTTGATCATCAGCAGTGTTTATTGATTGAAATAGGTATATCGATTGAAATTACGGTATTTTTTACAGTGGTCAAACTGCAAATCTTATTTTTGGCTCGGTGCCAAATGTCCGCCCGCGAAACGCTGTGCGGGTATACCTGTGTGCATACATCCCAATTGCTGCACCTACAGCACTTGCCTAGATGATTGAGATCTATTTTGAAAGAAAGAATGATAGCACCTTGATAATCGTTGCATCAAATAATGCCACTTCAGCCTGTCCATCAGCCATGGAAGAGAATACGGGATTCAATCCAATGGAGGCAAATGAATTCTGAATGTAATTTCCTAATACATAATAATTCGAACTGATTAGCAAAGCACGATTCTTTGCTATTCAAGATCATGTAAGACTGACCGACTTATCCCCGAATGGGAGTTTCGATCTTCGTTTCTTTGAAAACTGCTCAGGGCTTACTGCAGAAGTATCTTCAAATCGTCAACAAGTTTCATTCTCACCTGTTGAATCATCAGCACTAGTGGAAGGAACATTTTCGCATGATAAGTTCTTCTCAACAAGAAATCCACTCAAGGATTCAAGAAGGTAATCCAGTTCAGAACCTGACTAAACAAAGGAAACTCGCGTTTAATCATACTTTCAGCAAAAGTACTCAAAAAAAAAAAAAAAAAAAAAAAAAGCAAAAAAAAAAAAAAAAAAAACAAATTAACAATAACAGACAATAAAAAA
>JACMIF010001740.1:6386-21784 GCA_014805445.1 Diplogasteroides magnus | reverse complement strand
GATTAGCTAAAGGTGGTTTTATTGTTCACTCATCAAGGGCTCTCGAAAAATACATAGTAGGATCAAAAACCTCGAGGACACTTCGCGACCTTCCCTTGTGAGTATAACAATTCGCCTAATACTAACGTAGTGAAGGATAAGAAAGGTCGTTTTAGACAATAATCACAACTTTAACACACCTCCAAGACCTTGTCCGCAAGGAGATTCAATTGCTCATTGAACGACGTGACAATACAAGGAAGGGCTCCGACCGAGCGACAGATTCTGATGTTCGCACGGAAATTGATCACATCCGTCCCGTCCTTCTTGATGCAGAAGCCCTTCTCAGTGTCGAAGAGATCGGCAATCGAGATGAAGAGGTCGTTGCCGAAGTCCCACATGTTGAAGTCCAGGGTCTGCAAATATTCAGTTTGGAAATGGGACCAAGTAGGCTTATTATGAGTGGAACTCAAACGAGAGAACTGTTGACACTAGGTTTCATAAGCGGTAGTAGGATGCACATTTCATTAGTCTATTCTAATATCACTTGTCATATGGAGAAAACAATTAGTGAATGACAATAGTCACTTGAGACGGGATTTGATACATTTCACCATTATGGCGCAAGTATCCAAGGCGCTCTAGTATTTCACCCAAAATACCATACATGGAATGATCTATCGTCTTCCTCCGCCTGCCAGAAGTGCTTCCCCCTTCCTTCGCCGTCAACGATGGCAAATGAGAATCGGAAATCGGCCTCCACGCGAGACAGACGAATGTAGGGATCGTTAGTGAGACGAGCACTCACGACGCCGTCGACTACTTTCACCTGTAAAGAGTGCTCGCTTGTTTTTTTTAAAGAAGCCGCCCAAGGATTTTTCGAGGAGCATCCGTATGGGGAGAAGTGTTTTATCTGCGTCTATGCAAGTCTGATGTCGCTCAGGATACTATATCCAAGTCTCGATGACTCCCCTGGCGCTTATTTAAGATATTTATTTATTTAAGAGAACAGCACGGGCATTAGCTAGTTTCATTTGCAATCACCTGCTTGAAAAACAAGTGCGCCATGGTTATTTGTCCCATCATATTGACGAAAATGGTGGCAAATCTCTCAACTTCGCCAATTTGGCGAAATGTTCGTGGCGCAATTGTCTTTTTTGTCATTAGTTGCTGTAAACATTAGATGTACCACTGACCGAGAATGTCCACTCAATCCCTCCAATCTTCTGAGTCTTAGAGCTGAAATCAATCGATAATTAGGCAATTTTTTCATCTCTGCGCATCGACTGCTCATTCCCTCCAGCTCATCATAGACAATCGTAAAGTAATAACTCTCTGTAATAAGGTGACAGAGAGTTATTTTGTCCATATTTTCCAAAATTCGATCCCTAGAGTGGAGTGAACTGACGTTCTTTGCTTCTGAATGTCTTCTGGAGCAACCACCACAGTTATCGATCCCTCCCTGTCGTACTCCAAATCGCATCCAGACATATTGTTGAGGTTTATTCTAAATGGTTTGCAATGTTATCCCAGACTTTATTTCATCTCTCTATGCCCTCTATTCCCAAGCCATGAGACGGCATATCGACCAGATATTGATTCCGTGAAAAATTGATTGATTGATTGATGCCCTCTATCGCAGGGCCAAATCTATGCGCCAGAGACGACCGAGTGAATGAGAGCGCAGAGAGACGGAGTGCATTTACGGGATTTCGTATGGGAATAGAAATACGATAGAAAAATAAGATCCAAAATTAGGGAAAAGTAGAAGAAATAGATACCACATAGACTCGTTTTCAATAGGAAACAATAAGTAAGCGAAGACGTCAATACAAATAATGTCAATATGGTGACCCTAGAATTACAATATCCGCTGGCGACTCCCAAACACCACTATTCCCGTGTCATATATTGCTCCCCTCGTTTGAATTTTACTTCATGCCAAAGTTTGGAAAGATGGAGCGTTTATGCATTTTGGCTTCAAGACAAAGAATCATTGACAATAAGGGAGCAGCTCAAAAGAGCGAACTAACGGACAGTTGACTAGAGCTTCTAAATCGATAGTTCGTCCAGCCTCCGCGGTGATGTTCGATAGCCAACAGTTACGAGTGGAGAAGACGGATGAGAAAAAAGCCACTTTACTGCCGATTTATAACTGAATTCTAATAATAAATCTTTAATCAGTGCATTATTTTTCTCTAACTCATTTTCAAGCTGTTGTCTCTCACAGCCGATAAGCAACAGTACGAACTGGAAGAATGAATGCACATTGCGAGCCTATCGGAGTTCGCAAGAATGGATAATTCAAATCAAATTCATTTGGATATACTGATCGATGAACTTCTTTCCTCAATCATTTTCACTCCTCCCTTGCTGTCCAGAGCGGACGCTCCTCTTTGCATGGTTGTCCTTGAGGGATCACAGATTAGTGATCAACCCTGCTGATCACTACATTAAAAACCACCACATGCACTAATGCTAATGCGAATGAAATCTACTGGTCATTAGGGTTTCTAAATCGGTAGTCAAATTCATTTTTGATTCTTCCATTCTCCGCGGAGCGGTTGTCTCTACGAACGATTGACAACCGCTCCGCGGAGAATTGAAGAGTCAGAAATGAATTTGAATACCGACTTAGAAACCCTACTGGCCATCCTGTCATTTTCACTTCCCCTCCCTATCCAGAGCGGCCGCTCCCCTTTGCATCAAAGACCACCACTTCACTCTCACAGGTACATCTTCCTCGGCAATTCCACTGAAACCCGGATTCTTTTACTACAGCGCGCAGGAGAAGAGGGAGCGAGTTCAGAAGGTAATTGCAGCACACGCGTTGCGGTCGCGTTGCGGCTGACAACAAGTTGAAATCGCCGTTCAGGTCGCAAGGCAGATGCTTCTGGAGAACTCGATGAATTCGAAGATAGGGGTGCCTGGATTTGAATAGGTCGGGATTGCGGTCGATGACGAAATGATTACGAAATCGATCGATGATGAAATAATTACGAAATCTTCAGGGAATCTCCGGTGGAGAACTGAAGAGACTCGCCTTCGCCACTGAAATTCTCGCTGACCCTCCAGTGCTCTTCGCAGACGAGCCGACAACGGGACTGGACAGCCACATGGCGATGATTGTCGCAAAGGTAACCGCAACGCGTGGCTTGACGCGGTGCGGCTGCTGACAGAGTTCCTTAACAGACAATGGAATCGCTCTCGGGTGATGAAGGCAAGACCATCGTGTGCACAATCCACCAGCCAGCTTCTGAGATTTTCGAGCTGTTTGATAGGGTGAGAAAAACAATGTTAATGCACACCGAAAAATAACTACCGCTCCGGCGTAAGATCGGAATTTGATCTTCCACTGAATTGAATTTTTTGATTTTGACTCTACACACAGAAAAATACTGCCAAATCTCCCAACGATATATTTTCAATTTGGCAATATTGACAGTTTTACTGGCAATTTTGGCACTTTTAAACTCAATGGTGGAGTAGATTAGCAACATTTTTACTGTGATCACCGTCAGCGGCAGTGTAACTGCCGATCCTACGCAGGAGTTGTGGATATTTTTCTGTGTCTGCCGATAGCATCAAAATAATCATTGTAATTAAATTCCGATTCTTCAGGTCCTCTTCCTCGCCCAAGGTCGCACTGCATTCTTCGGCATTCCACCAGAGGCCGTCTCCTTCTTCACTAAATGTGGATGCAGTTAGTGGCAACCGCGACGCGCGGCTAGACGCGTTGCGGTTCGCAGGAATCCCCGACCACACCAACCCCGCCGATCACTACATCCACACATTGGCCATCCTGCCGGGATACGAGGAAGAGTGCAAGAAGAAGTGCGCCGATATCTGTGACGAGGTAAATGAACGCGTCGCGATCAGGCACGCGTTGCGGTCGCGTCGCGGTCAGTTATGAAAGCGTCCTTTTCAGTTCGACGAGAGTGCATTGAGCAAGCGAATGGGAGAAGAACTGGAGGAATTCTCACAGAAAAGGCCGCTGGAGATCATTGAAAAGGTTGAAAAGACTATCAAATATGTGCTCATTTCGTGAATATTTAGGTCGAATGGTACTGGCTGTTCGCTATGCTCGTACTCAGGTGAGTGAAAGAATGGGATCGCATTGTGGAACGTTATTGACAGCCGTTCATTTCTAGCCGTCGGTTCTGAGATGTAGATACGACTGAGCTATGAAAACCGCAGAATATTAAATGGATGCATTTTACCGGCTGTCAATAACTGCTCTGATAGGAGAACCCTAGGGTGAAAGACGAGAGCGTCCATGGACGTTTGCGTCATAATGGTGAGAGGGACAGATGCGCCACCAATCGCAGCATTCTCATAGATAGAAACCGTCAATCACATGTCAATCGAGTGTCGAAGTGCATTCGTTCACCATAATTCTTCTCCGAGCGTTTGTCCATCAGTTGACTATATGTCTATATCAGTGTTTATCAGTTACCACGGTCATAGTGCATCTGCCTATTCACCAGAATCGCGCTAACATCCATGGCGCCTTTGTGGTGCTCAATTATTGATTAAATAAATACAGAAATTTGAATTCACTTGAAGATACTGCAAGGACAACATTCGCAAGAGCTCCATGCTGCGGGCGAAACTGGTGCAGAAGGCATTCATGGGCATCTTCGTGGGACTACTGTATCTGCAGACGCCATATGACCAGGTGACCGCGCGACGCGTGACTGCACGCGTTGCAGTCGACGAGACTCAAATTAATTTCAGGATGGCGTGACCAATTTGAAGGGAGTCCTCTTCTACTACTGCTGCGAGCTGACGTACGCCACAGTCTTCGCCATTCAGTGGTGAGCGATTTCGTCATATACATCAACAGGGATCAACAATTTTGGAAATAAATTGCGAAACAACCCAAATTTTCAATGTCAGTGACTCTGTCCTCTCATTACGGCAGGTTGTATGATGACCGAGTGAGAATGGGTCGCCAATTCACAGAGACCAAAATGTTGCACTTTTCTTCCAAATAATTGTCCTTTGTCAACAACCGCTGTTTCAGTTACATGCCCGGTGACTTCCCTCTGGTTGCTCGCGAGTACCACGATGGTCTGTATCCAGTGTCTGCGTACTTGACGGCAAAGGTGCGTTTGCTACACACAAAAAACAGTAAAATCCGCACCTGACTGCCGTCAAACTCCCAATATTCGAAGTTTTTCGATTTTGAGATTTTGGCACTTTTTTATTTGTATATAGAAGGCCAAATAGCACATACACCTTGGACAAGAGCACAATTTTTCTGAAAATGGCAATTGAATGGGAGACGAAAATTGTTTATTTTGTACAATAATAATAGTGTTCCCACGGGTACCTTTCACTTGCCGTCGTCACTGAAGTAATTTCTTCATTTCAGATCGTCTCATATCTCATGATCTTCTCCATCGACGGAATGCTCATGGTGTCCGTGTCTTACTTCATGATTGGGTGAGTGTACGGTAGTTGACAGAGTCGCTTAACAATCGATTGTTTCAGACTCATCCCCTCTCCAACCACCTTCTTCCTCACACTGCTCATCTGTCTGCTAATCGAGATCAGTGCTGGTTCAGTGGGCATCGCCATCTGCTCTGTCAGTGTTTCGTAATTCCTTTTACAAAATTCTAGCGACTATTTCGGCGTTAGTCTCTCAAGTTATTCGAAGTGGACTGACTTACTGATCCCAACTTATTTTGCCGCCAATTTCAATCATTTGAATAGTTTGGAAAACGCAAAAGCTTCTGAATACAACCGCACGCAAGTTATGCCGATCTGCACGTTACTAACATGTGATCGACTCCTGATTATGAACTTGTAGACTTGACGTTCAGATCAATTCATTTATCACTCACATGTGTATGATCAGAATATCAGAATATATTTGACTGATGACAAAATGGCCATAACTATTAAATAATAATAGAGTTGTGATTGCCTTCAGATCGCTCCATCGTATGCAGTTGCCGTCTCCATCACTGGTCCCTTCCTCACAGTTCTCTCCATGACTGGTGGACTGTTCACGAACATTGAGAAGATTCCCTCATGGATTCGATGGGTGCAGTACACATCGTGGTTAGTACAACTGTCGATGTATCCACAGTTTAAAGCCGTGACTAGAAGACAGTTTCAAACTGTCAAAATCGACGGGTTTTTTTTCGTGTGTAGGGGTACTTAATCCGCACGATGGCTTCTGAATCGATAGCAAAGTGCATTTGTCATTCGCCTAATTCATTCGGCCCCTACGTTCGAGTTTTAGAAACGCTAATGTGGTATGCTTTGAAGGTTCCGCTTCGGCTACGAGTCCCTCGTGATTGCGCAGTTCTCCAACAAGAGCATCTCGTGCTCATCAAAGGAAGCGCCCGTCGGTACATGCATTGAGAGTGGAGACGAGGTACGCAACGCGACCGCAACGCGTCTTCCTATTTCGTCATCGATTTCATCATCATTGCAGGTGATCGAGTCCCTCCACTTCCGCAGTTCCAATCTGACCATGGACCTTCTTGTAATGATATTATACACTTCGCTTGTGTACTGTTGTGCGTATATTGCACTTGTCTTTCGTGTTCTGAGATCACGATGAACTGTGAATGATTAAAATGGTGCCTATAGACAATGAGCTAGGGACATTTGCGCCATAATGCTGAAATGGATAGCTGATTCACCGATTTCGTCACTGTTTTAAGCATAATGGTGCAAATGTCTATGGCTTGAACTTGTCATGAGCTGGCAATGATAAAACGGTGCTTGAACTGTCGTGCATTCTCATTGCATATTACACGTAACAATTGAAGTGTTGTTCATAGTCTAAATATTATATCTCAAAACATCCCTTGAATCAATTGCGAAGCTCAGAGAAATCACGAAATATCACACAAAATGTGAGAGACATTCGGCCAAAGTACGTGACAATGGTACTTATACATGTCTTAAAAGTCTTTATTCCGGGGTCAGGGGGATAATCCATAAGGGGATGTGGTCCTGCCGGTGGACTGCTAGGCCAGTCAAGTAGGAGACACTGATACATGATATAATGATAATGGCAGTGACATTGATCAGCATATTCTAACATATGACAACTGATAAACTTTGAGCTTTTTACTTTTTTGATACTGCATTGTGTAGATTGCACTAGCTTTCCGTGTGCTGAGATCACGCTGAGTTGTAAACATATTATCCATGCGTAAGCCCCAATATATCGCACACGAAAACTATTCAATATCATGACTAATGGGCAGAAAAATGACGAAATAGCACACAATCAATAGAGAGCGTAGAACGAAATTTGGGGAGAGTTCGTGCTCGGTTTATTTAGTTCGATTACATGAATAGTAGCAGAGCACGATCCACCACGTGTTAGAGTGGCCACACGTATTTTCTTGTGCAAAATAAGCTCCATATTATGACTAGGGCAGGAAATCCAATCGAAAGTGCATTTTTCTGTCGTCTGATCCCCTCGGAGCGGTTCTCAATTACATGTGAGAGAGAGGAGAGAGAGAGACAAACGCTCTGAGGGACTTAGACGACATAAAAATGCATGCGAATAGGACATCTCGCCAAAAAGACAACTCGCAAAGTACGTAGAGAGCGAAACGGCTGGAAGATAATCAGAGAAAAGAGAGAGTTTGCCAGTTGGTTTTTTGGCGACATGTGTGGTACGGAAATTCACTTCTGCGTTCTTTCCCTACATTAGAATAGACTCCTCGCTTGCAAATTACTATGTTCATAGATCAAATGCAAATGCACACGCTCATTTCTCTGCGCTCTCCACCCTCTCTCCCTGTCTATAAAAGCCCCGCTCCCCACTCATTCCATCACTCTCATTCCTACTCTCGCCGTTGACGGTCGTCCTGTACAAGGTTCGTCCCTCCCTCTGACCCATTCCACCCCTACCGTAATGCATTGTCCAGCTACCGTACCCTCTTTATCAGCTGACCTGCCGTAATCCGTACCCTTCAGGACGCGTTCTCGAAAATCTCGATGGAGAGCGCCCTCGACACTGCCACCGCTATTGAGAACGATGTCACCGGTGAGTGCGGGGACCGTGGATAAGGCGATTTTCCGGATTTGGTCGGATTCATCGGCTACCGTATTCCCCTTGCAGACCGGCCAGACGATGACGTCATGACGGCCATCTCGACGAACGCCATGCACCGCGCCGGGATGAAGTGGCCCGACACGTACACCTTCAATGGTGAGGACCGCGACGCGACCGCGCCGCGTGACCTGCACATCAGTCAGCTACCGTATCCTTTGCAGAACTGGGCGAGGAGACAGCGAAGACGATCGGATCCCAACTGAACAGCTTCCTGGAGGACATGGAGAAGTACGGTTTGCGACCGCGACGCATGGGAGATGCGTCGCAGCTACCGTACCCCGGAATCATCCTGATGTTCAGCCTATCGACAGCGAGTGAGGCAACGCTGGGATCGGAGACGGCCGACGAGGGACTGGACAACTGGGATGAGGAATCGTTCATCTCGGAGGCCGACCTCACTGAGTACAGCCACAACGAGCTCAAGGAGACGGATGTGGAGAGTGCGTACGCAACGCGACCGCGACGCGTGCACGCATACGTCGCGTACGCGGCGCGGCTAGGCCCTCAAATATGTGCAAAAATTGATTTTTTTGTAGTGCCCGACGTGTCCGTTGCTCCGGCGAAGCACGAACAGGGTACGGTAGCTTTCTGTCGTTTTCCAATCCTCACCATCCCTGATTCAGCCGATGACGACTCGATCTCCATCTACTCCGATCCGCCCGAGTTCATCGATGTAGAGATGCCCGGTGCGCACTGGGAAACGTCGCCTATCGTAACTACACCGCGGTTCAGATATCTCGCCAGCTGTTCTCGCCGACCTTCGCACCGCCGTGCAGGAAATGAGCGGTGAGTCCTGGATGGAAGAGACTTGGCACAGTGCCAAGTCAATTGATCGATTACGGTATCTGCCTTGCAGAGGTCGAAAACGTCGATACGTGTGTCGAGGAAGCGTCAGCTATCGGTTGGCACTTTGCCAAGTTTTATGATCAGATTTTCCGTTCAGAAGCCGCTTCATAAGCAAGAATTCAGCTCTGTTTGAAGAACCGAAGAACAAATGTTTTTTTTTGGTTTTTTGTATACAATTTTATGTATGCGGATAAAGTATTTGTGTTAAGAATGGATTGTTTATCGGGAATGTGAATGATTGGCAGGGAACAAGGAATATAGGATTGGTGTAGGGTATCGCTGATGGTGACTATATTGACAGCTGCCATTTCGAACTGTCTAATTCCACTACGAGCCGTTGTCTCTGCGAAGTGAGTGACGACCGCTAGGAATGAAGTTATAC
Organism: Diplogasteroides magnus; assembly: GCA_014805445.1. Taxonomy (NCBI): domain Eukaryota; kingdom Metazoa; phylum Nematoda; class Chromadorea; order Rhabditida; family Diplogasteroididae; genus Diplogasteroides; species Diplogasteroides magnus. Next base: position 12,485 of record JACMIF010001740.1, on the reverse strand, counting down.
AGGTGGAACTTGCGGCTGTCAATATAGTCACCATCAGCGACACCGTAGATTGTTGGTTGGCTTGGCTTTGGATTCATGCGGTTGTTTTTTCTTCTTTTCGTTGATTCTCGCTGTTGAGTGAGGACTTATTGTAAGGTGTCGCATTCGAGTCGTTTAGTGCTTTCGTCATATCTCTACTCTTAACATCCGCCGGGCTGTTGTCTATTAATGAATGAAGGCTCAACCGCACCTAAAAGACTAATGCGCTAAAAGTCTTGCATGCGATACCCTGGAGAGGACTGATTGTACACTGAAGTTCTTTTTCTTTCTGATTTGTCGGTCTATTTGCCATTATGTAGTGGTGTTAATAAATAAAATTGAAATAAACCTTAATAAAAATTATTGATATGCTCGCAAGTTCAAAAGTTTGTTTCGATGCCGGGAATCGAACCCGGGCCTTGCGGGTGAGAGCCGCAAATCATAACCACTAGACTACGTCGGATCATGGAAGGCTTGTTGTTGACTCTATCTAAGTCGGACGCGAAATTGGAGATTGTCCATGCGATATGGAGACGTGTGATTGACAGCTATGGGTGTGAGGAAAAAGTGTTGATAGCAGCAGAAACAGCAAGGGCCCTCTTCGGTGGTGAGACGGAATAGAACTTTCACTTTGGAACTTCCATTTTGAAACCGCGCCGGAATCAAACCGGTCGGATTGGAACACGCCGTTTTGGAACTCGGATGAATTATTATTTATTACAATAAGTGTTTCGAAACGAATTTTTCACTAACAACCACCTAAGACAAACATTTACCAAATATGTTCATTTATCGATCGATAACAGAAGCTTTCAGAACTTTCTCATGTGTACAACATGGTGTTTTTTTAGGCATGAAAGTTCCAAAATGGCGCGTTTCATTCCGACCGGTTTCGTACCGGCGAATTTCAGAATGGATGTTCCAAACCGTCTCACAAACCCCTCTTCATATGTCAACTTCGAAATAGGAGACAAGAAGGCTGGAAGGAACCAATGATGATTGGTGAACCAAGAGTTTTAAGTGCATTCAACACTCACTCTGAACACTTATAGTAGTCAATCACAATTCCCCGTTCATAGACAGAGTGCACCCATGATCCAATGTAGTCTAGTGGTTATGATTTGCGGCTCTCACCCGCAAGGCCCGGGTTCGATTCCCGGCATCGGAACAAACTTTTGAACTTGTGGGCATTCCATTTGATCCCTCACAATTAGTCTTTTGTCATCGGAATCACACTCACACAACGGCGGATACATCATTTTCTTGCCATGACACTGTTTTATTCCTTCGTTCCGTCTCCTCTTTCTAATCTCTCTCTCCTCTTGTTCGCTTCACACACACAGACAATATGCCTTTTCATCAATATATCATCCATAATAGGATTTCTAAGCCTGTAATAAAGTGCATTTCTCATTTTCTAATACAATCCGAGCGGTCGTTTATCGAACGTAAAGACCACTGCTCAGACGAATGAGAACTGCACTCTACTACCGATTCGATAAACCTAATCCTTCCAATTACAAAATAATCAGGTGTCGCATAATCTGAGCACCAACCAACTCAATGATTTCAGAGATGAGCAGAAAAATAACTTTTTGCGGTAGAAGACTCTGGCGTTATTGGCACTACACCCAATGATTTTTCTCGAGCACCAACTTTTGTTTAAAGGGACTGTCAGAGGCGCCGAGTATTGCAAACTGAAATGTCACTGTAGCTCCTTTGATTGAGCTTTTCTCTTGTTTTGAAGTGAAAACAGCCTAACAGAGAATATAGTTAGCACTTAGACTTAGGGACTCACACCACTATAGACGCAAAAACATAAATTTTATTTTCATTCACAATTTAGCAAATTCATTTTCTACAGTGACCTTGTCAGTTTGCGATTCGGATCGGCGCCCTGGACAGTCCCTTTAAAAACTTGATGTTTAAAAAAATCCTGACATTAGAAAATAATGTTCAGTTTACAATAGCCTTTCTACTGTACCTATTCCTCGTTTCACTGGAGACTTCCTCAATCCTCAATGGCATTCTCGAGTTCATTCCTCGATTCATGTTCTATTGTCTTCTTGTCCTGTGCACATTCTTCCTCATGGCAAACCTCCTGCTGTCCCCTCGTTAGGTCTATTCCTTGGCTCCTTCTCTTCGGCCAACTCATATCATCTGATTCATTAGCTCATTCAGTCATTCACAAGATCTTCTCGTGCGTCCTCTCCTTGTATTTTCCTTGTTTCTTGACTTGTCTGTTACTTTGTTACTTGACTGTGCCGATTGTCTCTTACTAGTCTTGGTTGAATGAATCTCAAAGTGAATTCCTGCTCTCTGCGCTCTCATTCACTCGTCTCTGGCGCGAAGACATGACCGCGCGACAGAGTAATCGAATGAATTCACTCAACACTCTCTCTCTTACAATGGCTTTACCTAGCCTAGCATGCCTTATTTACCATTTGTCCTATACAAGCTAGTCTTGGCACAGCAAAATGCTTTCTATTCCAGAATGTCCGACGCCGTCGTAGAAGAAGCAACTGCCGCACCTGCTCCCGAGTCCGTTACACCGGAGTCAGCTGAGATGAAGGAGGTCAATGCGTACGAGCAGAAGTTCGACTTCGAGGGAACCATCACAGTGCACGCGTCACAGAGAAGCCAGTGGAAGTGGACTGCGTGAGTCTTTCATAGTTGGACGGTATTCCTGCCATAGTGGAATGCAATATGTGTTCTAAATCGGTCAATTTGTCGACATTCTTCTCCTCCGCGCTGTTATCCATCAGGAAATGAGACAACTGCGCTCCGGAAAAGAATGACGACAAATTTACCGATTTAGAACCCATAAAATGCAAAATTAGAGCTTCTTGATTGTTCTTTTTTCAAAAAGTGAAACTATTTACGTAATGTTATCTTTCCTGATTCAGGAAGCAGTGCAAGGAGATCGGAGGAATCGGGTGGGCTCTCGAGGTCAGTATCAATTTCAGCTTCTAAATCGCGACTGAAGCGCTGTCGCGTTTTCGTTCCAAAAGGAGCACTCTTTTGTATAGAGTTAAAGAAGCCGTAAAGGGAGAATTATTTGCATGCACTTTCGGGATCACTTCTCTCCAATCCCCCTCGTTGTCAGAGTAGACCGCTCTGACGACGAGAAAGTGGGGGGGGGGAATGGAGAGAAGTGAACCCGAAAGTGCATGTAAATAAATCTCCCTTTGTGGGCTCCTTTAAAGACAAGAGCGGCAGGAAATTCACAACAACGGCGCAAAAGTCCACGGTGTTTTTGTCTTCTTGTATCATAACTTACCCATCCTTCGATTCCAGACCAAGGAGGTCACTGGAGACAACGACGTGAAGTGGTTGGCGGTGCACATCAAACATGAGCCGCTCGTTCGCCTGTCGAGAGTCAGGGCGGACTTGAACTGCTCCATTGCCGTCATCGACTCGAATGGAAAGGCTGCCAACGAGTGGAAACCAGAGGGAGACGCCGTTCAGGTAATGAAAATAATCCTGATGTTCTAGGGTAGTCTTTATAAATCGGTAAATTTGTCACCATTATTCCCCATAGCGCTGTTGTCTATCAAGAGAAGAGACAACGGCGCTGCGGAGAAGAGTAATGAAACAATTTACCGTCTTTGAACTCCAAGCCTCAAGTCGGGTTTCTAAAACGATAAAAGTATATTTATAATTCGTCTAATCGTCTGCGAAATGGTTGTCTGTCGAAAGCTCCGCGGGTATAAGACGAATAGGAAATGTACTCTGAAAAAACTAAAACTAGTTATCTTGTATGTAATTTCGGGAATCGGTTCTTCTAGATCAAGGGTTCTCGTCGGCAGTCATACGATGATTGATATTACAGAAACTGGACTTCATCACGTTCAAGTTCGGCTCGGAGAAGTTCATCACCATCGAGGATCTGATCAATCCGGAGAAGGGCCTTCTACAAGATGGAATCCTCACCATCGAGGCCAAGATCACGATGCCCGAGTCGTACGGAGTGCTGCCTCGTCTTGTGGCACCGTTGACTGAGGAACAGACGCCACTCGAAGATGTGGTGCTAGTTGTGAGTATTCCCCTTGGAGCGCTTGTCCTTTAAAAAGAAGGAGTAAAGGGAGATTACACTTTCGGGTCTCGTCTCTCCAATTCCCTTACTCTCTCGTTGTCAGAGTAGACGGCTCTGACGACGAGAAAGTGGGGGAATGGAGAGATGACACCCGAAAGTGCAATCTCCCTTTACTCCTTCTTTAAGCTTGATAGATAACAGCTCAATCAGTAATACATTTGACTATTGTTTAGGTGAAGGATGGCCGCGTGGCCGCCAACAAGTCATACCTCTCCCTTGTGTCGCCACTGTGCAAGAAAGCCTTCTACGAGGAAGCAGAGGAGGAACTGAACAAGGTACGATCATCTGGTTAAAATCTGGCGGACATTAGCGCCATAAGAGAGAATTGGAGAGATACGGCAATTTTTTATGCCATGGGTGTCCATTTCATCAATATTGCGCAAATATCCACGATGTTCTTGTCAATGACCACTAAGACCATTCGAGAATCAACTGTTTCAGGCCCTCAAAGAGCTCACCCTCCGTCAACTGTACCTGCTACTGAGAGTGGTCTCTCCCGAGTGGCTGCCAATCGACTTCGACAACTTCGAAGACATTCTCGAGGCAGCGCACAAGCTGCAAGTGCCATATGTCAGTGAAAAAAAAAGGAGTGCGAACGATCTTTCGTTTCTCGCACACTCAAATTTGCGAGAAAATTTGCGAGAAAATTTGCGAGAGACATTTGACAGTTGATTTAGCATCCCTGATTTGAGAGATTGGAATTCGATGGACTGTAATAGTTTTTTTGGACATTCTGAATGTTGAGATTGCAGGCTCTCAACGCAGTCGACTACTTCCTCTGTGACAACAGTGCTAATCTAATCGCTGATGTTATCGCGAAAGTAGTCATGGCCGCCTCCATCTACCCACTCCCGAGAATCCAGGTGAGAGGAGAGAAGACATTCGATATTTTATGACGTCATCAATCAATATTGTGCAATTCAATATCAATCAATGTCGTCATCAATCAATATTTTTTACTATGATAAATAGCAATCAATCATTATTGCGCCAATCAATGTGAATCAGTATCGTCATTGATGGATATTTCTCGCTATGATGTCATCAATCAATATTGCTCCCCGTCTTCGGTTGGTATTAAAAGCTCCACTTCAGAGACAGCTGCCCCAGATCCTCCGCGCCTCGAACTCGATGAGGATTCCGACCGAGGAAGATGAAGGTGGTTATTGTTGTGGCATAAATGCGATTATTAGGGGAATCTGCCAATAAATGCAGTTCATTTGAATATTAGGCGTATGGGGAACAACGTTACTATAACTTCTCATGAGGAATGTAACACTAAGATTTGAAGAAGAAGAGTCCGAGACCATCATGGATACTCCCACATATCAGCAGAAGTTCAACAATAGCACCAGGACATTCCTCTTCGAACTGCTGCACAACCCGTGAGATCTAGGAAAAATTACCATTCCCGAATCCTTGATTATTGCCCCGTCTCGTATCTCCTTGTTCTACTAATGACTAATGCTTCTTCCAGGCCCAAGGAGCACATCCAGAAGGTTCCTCTTGGTCGTCAAGAGAATGGAGACTGCGAGTTCGAAATGGAGTTGTGTATTGTCGATGGGAAACTGCCGAAGACTGTCACGCAGGGAGTGGCATCCGACTTCACTTGGCAACTGACTGTACAGGTTGGATTGAATATTTTCTACCTGCTACATCTCACTTCGTGGAGGTCGGCCAATAACGTCCCAAAAGCGATAACCTAGTTGTATCGTGACGAAAAAAAAACTTATTTTCAAATTAAAAAATGCTTCAGGAGGACAAGGACGGCTTCATCCTCTCTACTCTACACTGCAATCCCGATAACTTCTGCAGAACTTGGAAGTGCACTGCGACTGCGAGACTCAGGTACAGATTTCATCTCCAACGAATCGTTGCTGCACATGAGGGTCTGACGACGAGAAAGTGGGGGGGGGGGGAATGGAGAGAGGGCAGCCCGAAAGTGCTTGTAAGTAAAGGTCACTGTGGGGGGGCGGATAAAGGGA
>JACMIF010001739.1:9979-21789 GCA_014805445.1 Diplogasteroides magnus | reverse complement strand
GGGGTGAAATAAGTCCTTTTGCGTGATTTTCCACCCCAGGGCGGGTCGATGTGGGCCGATTTAGGGACCGAAAAGCGGGTCGGTGAGGTCGAATTTGATTATCCTTTTGAACTATGAATCAATTACATTATCTGTTGCGGGTTTTGCAAGGATACAGCTGTATTTGTGCCACAGGTCTAATATTTCCCCATGCATTTTAACCTGGGATGATCATAGAACGAACAATTGTCCTTCAGGATGCAATCTCGCGAGGCAACGGGAAAAGCTGGCGGTGATCTTCGACGACTTTGCACAGATGCAGGTACGTTCTCTGGCAAAGGATTACGGTAGTGGTGTAATTGGTTGATGGTGAGGTTCGTCAATTGACAGAAAGCAATCGTTGCTTGCTTGGGTGTAGTTTACAAATTGCAGAAAGAGGCGGAGAAGGTGGATTCGGAGTGCACCCACATTACGGAGGATTACTCGAGGGCCAACGAACACGAGTTCAAAGGTTAGATACACATCTTCGAAGTCAATCATCCAATTGTATTTCTGCTAAATTTGAGGAGCTATAGATTCATAATTTCGCCTGGTTGATTTTTGTGAGCTAGACGTTGTGACTTGTTGAATCGTGGTGAGTGCTGGAATTGAAAAAGCAGTGAATCTTTACAAATCGTTAGCGGTGCTGGTTGCGTTCAAGAAGAGTAATTATCTTTTGTACAGGTCCCGATCCCGGCCCGCAGTTGTCGACATTCTGGTTGACGCAGATTCTGAAAGTGGTACGGTACATTATAAGTTGTGATTTAGACTGCGTAGCTGCGATCCCCTCCAAGCCTTTGGTTTACCTTCCTCTGTCATCTGTGGATGTGCTTGACAAGAGTAGATCATTCCTTATCTTCTGCTAAGTAATGGCAGCGATGTTTCTTCGTTTCTCGCTTTTTTATCTTATAAAAGGTTTTGGAAAATAACAGAATGGAGATGAATAGTGATGATTGTCATTATACAATGACAGATTGTAAGATTTGATTGTTCAGGTTCGGTATCACTTCGAACTGGGTTTCCGCCTGTCTCTGTACTCGAACTACGAGCTACCCTTCATGTTCTGGTACGAGCTGCATTCTTTTCGCTTGTTGTTGGTTTTAATTGTAATATTTTCTCGCTTGATTGGTTCGTCACTAGATCGTTTGGCTATTTTGAGCGACCAATCAAGTCGAAATCAGTTACGAGAGTGTTGCTTACACCAAATGAAAAAAAAATATTATTTTATATTTTTACCACATAAAAGATGGAAGACGATTGTATCTGCAAATATATGCTTTCTTTGTAGATGTTATGTGGCTCGGATCTAGTGGGCAACATTCTGTAATAGAACCATTTTGGATTTATAATTTCGCTATAATTGCGAAAATGAATATCTCGATTTTTAATATAAAAAATGTTAACATAAATGTGATATGAATATTGCAGGTACATGCGTGATGTGGTGTGCAAATGGCAGGCGAGTACGGTGGAGAGATCGCAGAATCTACTCTTGGCTGAACATACTGCAGGTGGGTGAATACATCTGTATGAAAAATGGGACATTCGGGATCGACAATGGGGCATTCGGACTTCCAACAGAATTAGCAATCACATAAATGCCCATTGTGTTGCAGCACTTCAACAGGAGCAGGTGGCACCCGGAAAGCAGCCAAAGACGTCCAAGGCGAATAAGTTGATCGAGAAGTTCAGGAAGAGGTTAGCAATATATATCTACCAGCTAGTATTGATAGTGTGAATCCCAAAATTCATTCTGTCATTTTTAGCATATAGACACGACCGCGCGATAGAGAACACATAGAGATGGAATGCACGCATTGGATTCACTCTGCCAACAATGCTACTAGCCTATCTACTCTACGCAGTATTGATTAATGATGTCATAGTGGTCAATCACTCCCACAAATATGGGACTTTTGTAATATGTAAAGTATTTATTTTCAAATATGCCCATTTCAGAATGTCGATAGTTCGTGCGGCGTACACATACGGAGAGGAAGCCATCTTCCATGCGTACTTCAGACTGTGTGTGGGACTGACGGTGGCTGGAAAGATCATTGTGAGTAGGGTTCTCCTATCTACGCATTCGACTGGGAACGTGACAATTTGGAACCGACCATTTTGGAACTCTTTCTGTACAGCGCAAAATTGCACAAAAGCCCCAAGCCAAAATGTCACGTTCCCATTCGACTAGCCTCCACGGAGCGTTTGCCTATTGCTTCATCCTCATCAACATTGTCATCATTACGAGTCAATTGTTGCAGCGCAAATTATCTACCAGTGACGGAACACTGCAAAGCATTCTTATCCGTGAGAAAGATATCCTGTATGATATCGAATGTTCAGGTTCCCGAGTGGATGCCGGGCGTGTCGTCGGGACTGCGAGTGGCCCACAGGTTGGTAGTAGAATTTGATAAAAGCACCAAGGTCAATATTGATGACGATTAGTAGATGCACTAGCACAAGTATATGTGCTGTCTGTGCACACATCTTGCTGGTTTCAGCACAAAATCACCATCCATCAACGCACTTTTCTCACACGGGTTTTCAAAGCACCAGTGCAGCGCAAAATCAGCCTTTTCCGGTTTTGAAAATAAACTGTTCCAGTATTTCAATTGATTGCGTCAGGATGGCGCCGTTCGTTCCACTCAGTCATCCCATCCACGTCACCTTCGATGACTTCATCTATGGCAGCGGGTGAGAATTCAGTCTCTGAAGTCTTTGTGAAACATTTAGATTATATAGTTATGCTTAAATAGGTATCGAATCTTGCAAGTTGTGCATGAACTATTGAATATCACAAATACAATCCCTAGAAATTCGGAATACCTCGAATAGTACCGCGGAAATTACGTAGTACCGTGGCACTTGCTTTATTTTTTCTTGATATCCCTAATTTTTAGAGGTTATTATGAAAGATTGCTGATGTTTCTTCGCCCTTGACATTGTTGTAGCACGCGGTGTTTATAAAATTAAGAAAAAATTGAATCTGTTGATTCCAAATCATTCGGTTTTAGATACCAAATCCTGAAGGATGCAGGTCAGAAGGCGTCCTTTGACGAGGCTGCCCGCATGTTTGAGGTGAGCACATTCATCGATACGAGGTTACTGTAGTTTTCTTGTCAAGAGAAACACGAAATTGAAAAAAAAACTTGGCAGGTTGCCAAGGACAGTTGGGAGAAGTCGACGGACGCCAGACTCAATGCAATGGCTCGAATCTGCCGCCAGAACATGGTCGTCTGCAAGATTCTCGGATCGGGTACGGTAGATTTTCCCGCCAAAATTCGAATTTGGAAAATTTAGGCGCTCGTCCCAATTGCAAGATCGAGTTCGACTTCACGGACACCTCATTCCCCTGCTATCCCCTGCTCAAACTTACTTGAGCGCCCCACAACGATTGTTTAGAGAAGTGACAGAGAGGTATACTGTATCCCGTTTTTGTTGAGAGAAAGGCTAAAAGTGTTTTATTTTTCTTGCTTCGAAATCCCGCTGCTTTTGACGCATTTTTGATATGTTGGACTGGAAAAGGGGGAATGAAACGCTTGAGCTTTCAATCGAATAGTCTACGGTGTTTAGGGTAAACGTTATCCGTTTGAATTTTAAAATGAGATCTTTCCTTTTATTATGTAATTTGTCTAATCTCTGATCTCATTTCATGTTTCATCCTTTTTTGCCGAGAACAATTGGGAAATCATAGCCTTTCCGTTGACGAGGGTCAAATATGATGTATCAATTTCACATTTAGTGCAAAGTTTCCCAATGCAAGATTTGTTTCTATCAGTGCCTTTGCTGTGTTGTTAGGTGAATATTTAGAGTCATATATAACTAGTTTTTTTAAAAAAAATTTACTTTCAGTCTAGGAGCGTTAGCCCAGTCTGGTTCAATGTCGTCTTTACTTAGAACTGCACTTTGAAAGACATAGAGAGATGATATCACTACAGTGGCTCCAATAACTCAAGTTCTTCGTTTCTCTCATAATCTCTTATTGATTGAATTGATTTATCCGGTCTCTCAAAGGTGCACATGGGGGTACTGTATTGGGTGCAAGACGAGTGCGTCATGGACAATTGCGCCGTAATGATGAAATGATTGTCGCGGCGCAGCTGTGCATGGCGCACTTGTCTTTCACCCACTATATCATACTATTGTTTGTTTATGCGTGTTTGTATGAAAATCTTGAGTAGCTGCTGCCTTTTGCCCTTTTTGTTTAGACCAATTTCAGGTTGTTTCTGTTCAGATTTGCTGTTTTTATCATGTGTAACGTCTTTGAAGTTTGTCATGAATTGCCCCCTATGAGCCCCAGTGATAAAGAATCTTTACCCTTTTTCATACGTTTTTATATGTTTTTATCGGTTTCTGGAACCGTTCAATATCTCCGTTTCAGTCCCTGAATGACGATCCGTTGTTATTGATCGCCTTACAGTATGCAGTCCTCGGCAGTCTTGAGGCTGGTCGGCCGGCGGCTTGGGCTGACTGTCGAGCGAACGGTCACACAAGGTTGGATCGATTTTAATACTATTTTTTATTCGTACGAATAGTCATAAACAGGTTTGTGTTAGAGAATGAAACGTCTTGAACAATCTTACCTTAATGGTTGGATACGACTACCCAAGAGTGGGCAACTGACAGTAATTGACTTGTTGCCCTCTTGCAGGAGTGAAGTCGTCGATGGCTGCAGCATCCTCTCGTCGTGTTGTTGCAGTGCCCGATGCGGATACGCTGCAGAAGGGAACAGTGCAGCCGACTGTGCTCAAGTGGGTGATTATACACCTTTTTTACTACAATTCCTAGTACGAATCGACAGAAGAGGCGCCAATGCATTAAAAGTGTATTCTGAATCTCGAAATCGACGTGAATCTTTCATCGTGTGAACCATTCGCAATTGCTTACTGTGCTCTAGTGGTTTGTGAATAGTCGCATGTTCTGGAAAGGCTGAGATATGCATAGATGATAATGATTGTGCTGAAGTGCTTTGAGAATATGAGAGGGGCTCTGATACTAAAAGTGCTCGTTTATGCACTTAACTGACTGTGCAAATCAGAATTGAAATTTATCTTATCTTTGTCCGTTATCCACTTGTCATTACGTATTCACAAGCTCTGGTGCATTTTGAATGCCTATGATGCTCAAATCCCGTGGGTCATAGCCGTATGCACTCATTTCAATACGTTACTGTATTTTACGTGTCGCACTGTCCACATGGGCTTGAAAATCACTGAAGATAAGCTGTTTATTCAATAATTTCTGTTAATATTCAAGCTGGTGGGTTTGTAAGAATGTTGCACGAGTGAGTTTTATCATAAAGACAGGCCGATTTGTTCAGACCCTTCGTGGCCTCTGAACTGCACGCGGAGGACCACTTTGGACTGCACGAACTGGTGCAAGTGGATGAGATGTTTGAGGCACGACTGCACTATGGACACAAGGTACGGTAGGGAATAGAGTAGGGTGTCGGATTTGGATAGTTATCGACAGCCGGGGAACTCCTGGTGATCTAACTTCATTCCTAGCGATCGTCTCTCATTTCGCAGAGACGACCGCTACGATTGAACTTATTTAAACGGCTGGAATTGGGCGGCTGTCAATAAATACCCAAATGCGGAGGCCTCGAATCGCATCGTGAAGTGTATTCCCCTTCTCCAACTCACTGCCGAGTTGTTTCTCGCATCTGATAGACAACAGCTCTGAATGATTTAGAGAAAAGGAATGCACTTCGCGATCCGTTTCGAGGTCTCTACTACGAAATGTCGGGTGGGGACGGCGACGAATGACAAACGTCTTAAAACGGGGAATTGAGATTGAAACGCCCGTCGCTTTCGTGCATGTATAAAATAATAAAACTATAGAATTCTTTGTGACTGAGTTGAGTAGGCTATTCTTTGATTTTTCCGCACAATTATTGCATCGGTGAAATTATTCTATTGTCAAACGATACCATGGAAGTAAGGTTGAGCAGTTTGACTAGGGTTTCGGATATGTTTCACCGTGGCTACATATATTGAATTTATAAGAGCTGTGAAACATATCCGAAAACTTAGTCAAACTGCCAACCTTACATGGAAGTCTTATTGTAGGTCGGTACGGTACACGATAATATGAAGTGGGCGCTGTACGGCGAGCGACTGGGCGTTTGCATCTTCGACCTGGAGATCACCCGCCAGTACCTCATAAGGTATACGGTACTTTTGACTATTTATATTTATCGTTCAGTACTATTACTACAGGAACCGTACGCTATTGCTGAATTTATTTTACCATTTTTGTGCATATAACGTAGATCGAAACTTTCTGGTCAGAGCACATTAGCATTATTTATTGAACCAGGGAGATTAGTTCAGCTATTAATGTTTAAATAAGAAGATGCTGGCCAGAGACAATTTCTCGAGCATTTGTAATTGCGAATACTGAGAATGAATCCGAATTCCCTCTTAAGAGCCCTCGACTTCATTGCCCACATCACTTCCCGTGGTGGCATCATCCTCTTCGTGTCCTCACACAGGGAGACCATGCCGGCAGTCGAACAGATGGCTGACGAGGTAGGCAATTTGAATCTTCCCGCCTAAATTCAAATTCAAATCCCCACCCCTGATCTTCAGGTCGGTCAGTACTCGCACGTGCGTTTCTGGCAGGAGGGCACACTTACGAATATGAGACAACTTTTGGGTGAGTATCGGCTGAATATTGGGGTTTTGATGATTATAGAGAAGGCCAGCTGAATTATTCTTCGCAAGACATGCTAGTTTACATCATCGTTGTGGTGCTCAAATGTAACTGGTTCTACGTAATATGAATTATTGCCCGAAATGTATTTTTTTTTAATTGTAAAATTGGTGCATTGCTGTTGCACAAAATCGTTGTAAGGCGCATCAGTCCGATGGATCTTGATTCCGATCTCACAAATTGTAGAATGATACAACCAATAAGTCCTACATCTTCAGGTGCCTCTGTCCGTCTTCCCGACGCGATTGTCTTCCTCTCTGCACTGAGTTCACTCGGAGAGAGACATCCGGCCATCATTGAGGCTGCCAAGATGGCAATTCCCACTATTGGTCAGTCAATTACATACATACAATTTTTCGTTCAATGGCATGTCCATATGCTCACAATGAGTCACAATCTCCTTGAGAGCCTTCGACCTCTTTGCTAAGGCACATATAAATTGTTTACCCATTCATTGTTGCGATCGGGAATTGCTAAGAGTTAATTAGGGTGTGAAATATAATGGATTAATTCACCCGTCGTAGTTAAATTCTTGGGTGGGTTTTAACTACGGATATCCTCTTGAAAAACAAGGTTCGATGTTTGCATGGACTTGTGATTATTATTAATGGACGAGATTTGCTCGGTAAATGCTGCACTGATTCCATTTTGATGATGTGCAATAATTGGTGATTTGTGGTGACAGAGACATGATTTCATGGATAGTGAATACATTATTTCGATTATACCAACAATATTTTTTTAAATCAAAGAATATTCTCGTCGCAAGCGAGAAACGGTCTCTTTGCATTTCATTTACTTGGCATTTCGCGGTTAGAGCACGGGAAATGGGTATTCCAAAGCTATGTGTTCACCATTCCTCAAAAATTCAATTTGTCCCATTGTAGGTGTGGTGGATTCGAACGCGGACCCTTCCTACCTCACATATCTCGTACCCTGCAATGACGATACTCCACAATCGGTTGGTTTATATTTTGAATCTAAAAACATACTGCTGAAATGCATATTACTGTACGTGTATTGTGTAACGATGAAAGTCTACTTGAAAAGCAATTGGCTCGGTATTTCGGTCTTTATCTCTGTACATACAAATTAGCGTGTCGCTTGCGAGGTATTTAGTGCATTCGTCGTGTCTCTACTCTCCTTGGAACGGTTGTCTACGAAATGCAAACACAACCGCACTTCAGAGAGTAGTGACACGACGAATGCACTAAATGTCTCGCACCCACACCCCAACACAAAGTCATTTTTGCAGGTGAACTACCTGCTGCGACTGTTCAAGGAGGCTATTAGGAAGGGAACTGAAGAGAGGAAGAAGCAACTGAACAAATGAGAGTGAATAAAGGAGGAGGAGAGAAGGAGATAAGGTGTCACTATCTGTGACTTTAGTGCAATTGGCATTCATCTATTCTCCGAGGAGCGATTATCTCTCTCTCATGTGACAGACAACAGCTCCACGAACATTAGACGAATGACAATTGCACTAAAGTCACTGATAACGGCACCTTAGAAGGAGAGTATATTTATCCATGAATCACACACCCCCTTTTGATGTTGGAATGAAGAAATCCATGCAAATTTGTATAGATGATCTCGATTAGTGTAGATCCTAGGTCGTTTGTTTCTTTGCCCCTTTTGTTCAAATTCTGTTATGATTGTTGAATGTTGTTTTTGTTCGTGAGTCTTTGGTAAAGAGCATTCTTCTCATGATCTGCTTTCCCTTGGTATTCCGATGCGTTCAATGAACGCCGACCTCTTGGTCGTATCTGGATGTTCCCTCTCACCACCATATTCTGCTTAGCGTGCAGCCCTCTGATTCCGTGCATCATGCTGGTTTTAAGTAGGCTTGGGAATTATTTTTTTCGGTCATCCCACTTCGATCGGGTTTCCGTAATTATAAAATAGCTGTGTCTGGTTATGAGAGAACTGGTCTTACAATCTTTTCATTGAGGAAGTGCGCATATGTGTAAAAGCTGCTATGGCAACTCTGATACAATCGCAAATGACGTCGTCCTGATTCTAGCTATTCCGTTCTGGTATTCTGCTCTGTTTGGTTCTAGCAATAGCCACTGTGATACACTCCTGAATGATGTTACATCTTCGCTGTATCTGAATATTTCTTCGTTGCCTCATTCTGCCATACGTGTACCGCCCCCTGATTCCATGTAGCATGCTGATTTTAAGTATTTTGCGAAAATTTTGCTTTGCTTTCGATACGTTCATAAGGGTACTGTACTTATACACACTCAAATAACGTTGTCCTGTTGAGGATGCTTCTCCGACCGAGTCCTACCCTGACTCGATGGTCGGTCTCATTCCGATATCTCTTCTCTTCTTCCAATTCATCCACGTCCACTCCTCCTCCTCCACCTCAATCTGAGGTCAAAGAGGACTATTCAGAGGAAGTGAAGAAGCCGGAGGACTATCAGAGGTGAGTCATTTATTGACTGATTTGTATCGAGCAGTAGTACTAACTGAAATGCGAGAGAACCATGGGCATTTACGACGTGATTGTGACGACAACGATGGCGCATCTGTCCATTGCACCATTACGGCGCAAAAGTCCCAGGTGATCTTGTTCTTCACTCGGTAATCATTTACAATTAGTTTTGTCCTGGGCAAACATTCCCTCGAAAATATTGCAGGCAACATATCAATGTAGTCGATACCACATCACCGGAATTCCTTGTTGATTTGTGTAGCATCAGCTTCTATTTATCTTGGAGATTTTGATTTTCAATGGTCGTGGTGAACAAAGAGAGAAAAAATAAATAAATTGGGATTATAGGTTGTCTGTGAATACGTACCAGTCTGTGCATTTTTACGATGCGAGTGTCATTTTTTTCATTATGGCGCGAGGATCACAGCGCTCTTGTCTTTGACCCGTTTTACCATATAGAGAGAGATTAGGAGTGCGATTGTAAGGAGCAGATGCCTTGATTACACAGTAACCAGCATAGTCGTTGCAGGACTCTGTGGCGTCCTCCTCGTTCCCCGTTCCGAGAGACTCCACAGTGCTGGGTGAGCACACTGCACTCTGTACAGGTTAGTACGACGATCGAGTGGATAACATCTAGGGAGAAGGGGTAGGTACAACTATGGGCAAGATTTGATTGAGTTGTACCAAAAGATACGACTGATAGATTATGTTATGTCTCAATGTCTGGGTAAAATAATAGTTGTGCGACGCGCATCTTCCTTGTTATTTCACATCCTTTAAATAATCTGCTTTACTGCGAGAAACGTGATTCATTCAAGTTTTGGTAGTGCTTGTCTAAGCTACAGTACCATGAATTCCGTTTAGGATGAGAAGGTCTCGCTGATCGACCTGCACCCGGATGTCTTCCGTGCGCCGCCCAGGATGGACCTGTTGCACAGGTTTGTGAATTTTCAAATTCCAAAAAGGCGAAATTTCAAATTGTTCCTGATTCAGGAACATCGTGTGGCAGGAAGTGTACAGGAACGTGCAGATGACGAAGCAATTGAGCAAGGCTGAGATGCCTGGAGGAGGTTATTTGTTTTCACTTTCATTTTATTTAACAAGGTGGTTTTGACGTAAAACATTGGCTTATTTTATGATGTCGTCTTCTTTTTGTTAATTTGTTGGTGTCCTCATGTTCTTTGAAAAATGGGTAGTTTTGAAATGGAGAAACGATCGATTATGTGATGCCTTCCAACCCATTCACATTATCGTCTTCTATAAACGAATTTGGAAATTCCAGACTTCGAAATTATGAGTATTTGCGTTGGTCGAAGTAGGCATGTGAATTTGAGTCCTAGTGCCACTATATCAAACGTTGAATTATCATTAGTTTGATGTATTGGACTTACCCTTTTATAAGGTCATTTCATTTGTATAATAATCTATGGCAATCCATTGCAGGCGCGAAGCCGTGGCCACAGAAGAAGACTGGAAAGGCGCACGTCGGATCGAACAGATCACCACAGTTCATTCGGTTAGTCTTTGCAAAGGAAGAGAAGGGGAGCATTGATGTGTTGAATGCAGACACCATTTCAATGTTCGTTGCGACACAACAGTCCCTGGACGTATCTAATATGTGTGTAGCGTAAATTGTGTTGTGCTTCGCATTGTTGAAGGAATTTTGTTCCTACTAGCATTTCCTCAAAGGAACAATTAGTACGTGAAGACGCTATCACTTTTGGACATTCTTGAAAACTCAGACGCTGCTGGAGTCTTGTTTACATGTCTTATTCTTTTTTATCCTCTTGTACATATTCATCTTGATTTATGTTTTCCTGCTCTTGATCAAGCGAATCATTGCAGGGGAGGATTCGCAAACGGTGTCCGCGGTCCACGCACGTGGTTCTACATGCTGCCAGAGGCGATCAGAATACAGGGTGAGAGGAGGGAGGGATTACGGTAGTATTTTAGGAAGTAGGATAGTTTGAGGTATTGATTGTTTTACTCGTTTTGCGTTATTTAAGAGACATCTTCTGTAAGGGTGGACCACCCCTTTGCACAGTTTCTCAACTTTAGGTCTCCGAATTGGCTGAAAACTTGGTTTTAGGGTAAATCGACCCTGTAGATCACGAATCCGTGGTCCATTTGACCTGAAAAAATTTCGTTGCCTCAGGGCATGAAAAAAATCCGAAAATTCGTCAAAAACTGGAAAAAAATCGATCTATAAATTTGATATGGCACTCAAATTCTGGTCTCTAGGGCACATAATGATATAAAAATGAGACCTGCAACTTCATTTTGGAGCTCATTTTTAGCCCATTGAAATGTTCAAACGGCCGTCCTGGAAAATTTTTACACAATTTACAACGAGATTCCACCGTTTTTGGAATCTACGCACCCGATTACCCCCATATAAGTGAAAATCAGGCAAATCGGAGGTGATCCATTGGAGCTACCCATATGAGGTGAGCCCCCAAAAAACAAAGTCCTGAGCATGAGAGTAAACTATATCACAAAGTGAAGCTAGGCTTTTGTGCCTTATAGCAGTTGTAGAACCCCGGGAGAGAAGTTATGTTTTCAAATTTCATAATCACTGACGGTGGTCTAGTGGGTAAGATGACGGTTTATAGCCCCGATCGACGCGGGTTCG
>JACMIF010001738.1:0-21795 GCA_014805445.1 Diplogasteroides magnus | reverse complement strand
CACCGCCCTCGCCGCCTCCCGGAGCCCCCCGCCCCCACGCCGGCTCGCCGGCTCCGCCTCCGCCCGCCCCCCGCCCCCCCCTCCCCTCGGCCGCGGGCGCGCGCCGGGGGCAGGGGGTGGTGTCTGGTGGGGAGAGTGGAAGCAAGAAATAGACAGGGAGTGGATGAAGGCACAATGTTCTTGTCTCTCTATACTCTCCACTCTCACACACTCACATTCTCGTCAATTTTGAGCGGAAGTGCAGAGAAAGAGAAGAGAATGAATCACGAGAGGGGGAGAAGAGACTGAAACTGTAGAGAGGGGGAATGATAAGAGAGTGGGTTGTTTGTCAGAGGAGAAAAGGACAGATGGGGGCAAAGTGAGTAAAGAGATCAAAGGGGAATGTCATCATATAGACAACCACTCAATCCATATAGGAGGCACTCATTCAACAACAACAACAGCAGCAGCAACAGCAGCAACAACAAGCATTGCAACAGGTGCCACACTCGCTGTTTCAGGAATCAAACATCAATTGCCGCATTCAGTTGATCGCATCTCAATTACTCAACAATGCAGTCCCTCAACAGCAGCAATCTCAATCACAGAGTATGTCATCGATTCTGAATGGTCGTTACATTTGCTCTTTTCACGTCACACACATTGATCACAAACAAAATTGGATCACGTGAAAACAGCGCCGTCAGAGTAGCAAAGTACTCAACGGTCGATAGAAGGAACGAATGACTAGTGATAACCGATAACTTTTGCAGATCTCATGCAGCAGCTGCAGCAGTCGCTATTACTGCAACAACTAGCTCAGCAGCAACAACAGCCTGCTGCTAGTGCAGCAACTTCTCAACATGGACTGGCTACACAGTTGCTGCTCATGCAGCAGCAGCAACAGCAACAACAGCAGCAACAGAGACAACAACAAGAGCAACTGGCTGCAGCACTGCAGGGAAACAGCCCACTCCTTGCACAACTAGCTTCAGGTACTCGTGTACCATGGGATGACATCGATTGATGAGGTCATTGTAGTCCTTCAACACCAGCAACAGCAACAACAACAGCAGGCAATGCAACAGCAACAAGAACAAGAGGCCCTTTTGTTGAGGCAACGACTATTGGAGTCGTTTCTCTCACAGTCTCAACAACAAGGTACACATTCATGCAGAGGAGATCTATTACAGCATATTCAACTTTAGAACAGCAGCATCCTCCAACCCTGCAGCCACAAGTACAACAACAGTCTGCAGCCATGCAGCATCATCACAGTGCAACTGCATCAACTTCGACCGACAATCGTTTCGGAAGTGGAGCCAAGTGAGCACTTCTTGCATTGAAAGTCATGTTGGACAACACGTTATATTGAAACGATGATTGGCGCCTGTTATTGTAGTCCAAACACTCTTCGTTCAGTGTAATCGTCAATCGTTCTGCTCCTGAACCCGTACGAACAGCTCATCCTCCTATCATGAGAGGCAACTCCGGATTGGACATCGCTCGTGCAAACCAGGTAAATATTCATCTATGGCTTCTCACTTGTATGTGACTTGTGGTCCAGCACTTATGAAGATAATCCACCATGCAGAAATCGATATTGAAGGCGGCGGTGGCAGCAGCACGTGCGGCAGCAACAGCCAATGCACCTCAAGCTAATCTGACCGATCCCGGTCAGATGGGGCAGCATATTGAGAGACTCATTAAGGAGAACAATGCAATGTGTTAGTCATACAAAAGTGGATGCATGAATGAAATGGGATGTTTAGTAGAGCCTGCATCACCTCTTCTCAAGCGTCGTCCTTATCATCACAGGGTTGGACCTCAGTCTAGTATCGACAATGATAGCAACCACAGTGGTACGTGTTGAAGAAGAGAAGCACGAGAAATATGGAATGAGCTTACAGATTCATCTCGGACATCTCCTGGTCTCAAGACAAGTGCCTTTCATGGAATGGGAAGACCGCAGACTACACGCAGTCAGAGTCTATTCGAGCTCAATCTAAAGGTTAAACAAAGGAGAGCACGCACATTTAACAGTACTTTTCAGCCATTGACAACGAATGGAGGTTCATTGACGACAGGGCAACCTCTGATTCGACCGAGTGTTGGACCAACGGATGCACACATTCAGAACATGCTTATGACTGGAGTGGAACCAAGTGCTAGTGTGAGAGATGCATTCCGTATTCCGTATCTCACGAAAATTTCTTTTAGAAAGACAATGATGATGCCCTCAACTGTTCCTTCTGCAAACTGCAGTTCCCTAACGAACCAACTCGCATGGCGCATGAAAAGATGTGCAGTAAACGAGGAAATGAGGAAGGGGCTGGACCTTCAGAGGAAAAGAAGGAGATCAAGATGGAGTACAATGAGCCTTCTGTGAGCCATTCTTCTGACTTTGATCTGAATTATAAGATGACATCTCCAGGCCACTCCTGATTCCTCCAGACATCCACTTAAGAGGAGGCTCTTGGCTGCGGCTGCGGTCACAGAAGCATATGAGTCATCCTCAAAGCAGCCAAAGATGGAAATGAAAGATTCCCCGGACGAGATCATTGTGGTCACAGACCATGGAGTTGGTGGGCAGTCTGTCAAACCTGAACACCTTTCTCCCAACAAGATGGCGCACGGTAAGCAACAGAGTAAAGAACCAATGCAATAGAATCAACTACAGCATCGGCCCAAGAATTGAATCGTCGTGCGACGATAGCGAACATCTCAACAGAGAATAGGTCGCAGACAGTAGTGGGAGGAATGACAATAGCCCAACAGACTGAATACATTCGACGACTGATGGTAGAAGGAGGCAAATTGGACCAGGCAAGAGCACCATTAATAGGATCAATAAAATAGGATTACTTCAGGAACAGCTCCTCGCGTTGATGGGAGTTACACCTTCAGGGAGTTCTCAGCAACATCAAACACAGAGAAACATGATATCCCCTGCACAGCAACCACACAGTAGTACTAGCACTCATCCTGACTCTGAGGACATCCAGGTGGGAAGAAGTCGCTTGAGGTCATCAACGGCAGTGTATTCAGGTGATCACACCAGAAGAAGAGAAGAAGCCATTTCCTGCCAGTCTCCCCACCACATCCACAGCAGTTGATATGTTCAATCAACAAATGTATATAGCAGCAGCACAAGCAGCCAGCAACAAGTTGCTTCCAAAAAAGGAGGAGCTTGAGGTATCAGTATTCATACATATCAGCAATACCTCAATGTTCAGAGATCCTTTGATGTTCCTGGAGAGCTGAAGGGTGAAGTGAACAGACCGTACTATATGACGTATCCCATGAGTGATTGTCATAGAAGACAGGCTGAGAATAATGGAGTCAGTGTGAAGGAACCCATACCTGAGATCGAACCACGATCCCCACCATACTCTAATCTCATCAGAAATGCTTCAAGGTATGCAAACGATGTTAGAGTCCTTCATCCTTCATGGTTGCAGAGATATCGCTTCTGTCACTCAAGTGTGCAGTAACACTCTGCCCACCTTTGCTTTGCAGCAAACTGCAGAAGATAGCATGTATCATGTATACAAACCGGTAATGAGTATGTATCGAATGAAATAATCAAAGCACATCTTTCAGCCAGACTTTCACGACGAGAACGAGTCAAAGTTGAATCATCTCTATATGAGTACCGTATCAGCAAAACCAAGAATGGGCGAAAAGCTGTATTGGAGATACTCCATAGCTTGCAAGGAGTCAATGCAGGCCAGGATGACTCATTCCTCGTTTTGGGAAAACTCCATCAAGGTACGAGAAAGTTGCTAACGTTGATCTAACTGATGATCATTTAAGCAACTCCGCATCACCCCAAACGGAACAGCACCTGAAGATGTGCAGAGTAACTATGTGGTGAGTGTAGTCAGAAGATCATGTCTAATACCTCACAATAGCACCATCCACTCGGAGTGCAAGCAGTGTCATCACTACAGTCAATGTCTACGGATGACTTGAAAGCAATTGTGGAAGGAAAAAGACGGGCTATGGAACAGAGCCAACTCATAGAGGACGACAGGTACCAAATCATATAAGGTACTTAGGGTCATCATGAATACTCAATTTGAACAATGAAACATTACACAATAACTTGCAGAGAAAGCAGACGGAAAGACAGCACAGCCACCATTGCCATGCCTCCTGTCGAACCAATGAGGAAGCAGAAAAGAGCAGAGTCAGTGGTGGACTCAATGGAGGATGAACTTCCTCCAATGGCAAAACAACAGTCAAAGAGAGATGCTGTCATTGGTGGATTTCGGACTGATGAAGTGAGTTTTTCATCGTTGAAGGCTGAACAAGTCATTGCAGGTGTATGTCTATGTGAGAGGTCGAGGAAGGGGTCGATACATCTGTGATCGATGTGGAATTCGATGCAAGAAACCGAGTATGCTCAAGAAGCACATCAAGTAGGCAACATGTACATGTGCATAGTGTGCATATATCCATTGCAGATCTCACACGGACATCCGCCCCTTTCAATGTACTCAGTGCAACTTTTCCTTCAAGACAAAGGGAAATTTGACGAAGCACTTGGCGAGCAAGGCCCATAAGAGAAAGAGTACATCAAGAGCTCCTGGATTCGAAGCAATGGAACTCGATTCCGATGATGAAGAGGGAAGACTTGAGATTGCTATTGATGATGACATTGCAAGGGAGATCGACATAGATGGCATGGACGATGGGTACGTTTACCATAAAAACATCATTTGATTGTCATTTTCAGTGGAAGTGATGATGAGGGTCTATACCTTCCACAAGATACTCTAGACAAGCATCCTTATCATAAATTCGGAACAGGTTAGAAACGCCAGAAATCATACAACAATTGAAACTGTCAATTCAGAACAAATTCTCATGGAGCGTAATGCTCACACTCCTCCATCACGGTGGATGCAAATGGAGGAAGATGATACAGAACGATGGCCGGAACCCTTCACGACCAGGTGCATTTACGTTCCTCTAACATACTTTGATCATTTACTCATTCACCGTTTGAATTACTAGATAGACTGTCCCTCACATCTGTTTTGTCTCGTCCTCATGGCACAGATCAAACCGTAGTTGCTTCAATCCTGCCATACCCTTTCCTCTGTTTCGCCGTAGTGACTGTAACCTGACAATGAGACATGTCTCGTTCCGCGTTCTCTCTCGGAACCATTCATGAGTCTCTATAAAATGCCTGCTTAGGCAGAGAGAGCGTGAGAGTGTCCCGTGTGTCATTCCATTCTAACCACTGTTGCCTCCTCGCGCACTTTGTGTGCAGGAGTTACTTCAGACGCTGTTTGTCTGCTCCTCCCGTAGCCGTGACGGCAGCATCCAACACTTCACCTGTGGTAGTGACAAGAGGAAGGGACAGCAGCAAGAATGAAGTGAGACCGGACACAAGGAATGACAGCAGATTGTCTGTTGGAGGAACTGGCAAGCATACCACAATCGTTCCTTCTAGATGACAAATCAATTGCAGTTACTTTGGAACGAGGAAATGCATTCAATGGCACTTATCTCGGAAGCACCAACGCAAATCAACAAGTTAGACGCTTCGGAAGGTAGAAGCTACATGCATTTCTTTCAGATGTCTCCTTCTGACATACTGTTGGCCGGGGCACCGTCTCAACTGGATGGGGTACATTCTATTCGTGGACCACTATCGGCCACAAAGTACACAACATCAGCAGATAATAAGAAAAACTTTTCATTGTTGCAGCTCGGGCTATGGTACCGTAGCCGTTCCACCAGAAGCTGGACTATTTCCTGTTAGTGGATCTTTGTCATTGTCCAGCTCCCAAATAGCTGCTCCTATAGCTACTTCATCACCAGGAGTTTATGTAATCGAGAAAGAGGTCAGTCCATCACGAGCAGACGAATGTCAAACGAAATGTGTATTGTAGGAGCACAAATGCCCTGACTGTGACCGTTCCTTTCGTAAAGAATCCGAGTTCGCTCTGCACCAACACACCCACATCGTCGAAAAGTCTGCCAAGGTACTCACTTCCCTCGATAGATTAGTTAATTGATAATTACAGATGAGAATGTTTTATTGCCCGAAGTGTAAACTGGGTCACAAGACGAAGGTTCAACTGAGCAAGTGAGTATATGTCAATTGACACAATCTACAAATGTTAATCGCAGGCACATGGAACAGGCTCATCCCCAAACTCCCCGTTCTTCCTTTCCATCCTCATCATCAACAGTAGACCTTCCTCTTCCAGCGACTGCCCCTCCTACATCGGGGATTGAAATGGTTGTGGATCCAAGCAGTTCAACAGGCAGTCTGCTCATTGGTATCTACGGCATTCATGAACTTTAGCAAGAGATGCTTTGAGGTGGAAGCCTCCAGAACAATCCTCGCAGCTTTGTGTGCACTGATTGCAACATTGGATTTCGTAAACACGGAATACTTGCAAAACATCTGAGATCGAAGACACACGTCATGAAACTGGAGACTCAGAAGCTTCTTCCAGAAGATTCACTCACACTCATTACAAAAAAGGTGAGTGTTTTTTTTATAAGTGTGTGCATGCTGTAACAATGCTTTTGTTCAGGACAATGGTGCTTGCCTCAATGAAGTCGACACAACCAGCTGCGAGACTGCCAGGAGAAGCATACTAAGTAAGTCGTGAGAACGTGGAATTTCAAATGGGTTTATCATGACAGATATCGTGGATCGTATTCGTGCAGAAAACGCACAGAGCACACCGCAGGCCCATGCATTTCCGACTCAAGAAGGTAGTCAAGACTATCAATAGAGCTAAAATTGTGGTTTAGGAACAGTTCCTGCCGGACAATCAGTTCCACCTGGATTCTCTCCACAATCACTAGCCTCTGCGACTGCCAGTTTCCCCGCAATGTTCATGTCTGCACAAGCAGCATTAGCCTCCCCTCAGGCAATTCATCCAAATGCATCACCAATCGAGGCTGCCACACTTCTTATGCAAAGAGAGAGCTTCAGGAGACAGTATGCATTTCCATTCGACTCTGATGAGATGAAATTGTTCAGAATCGAGAGTCAGCTTCGTGCAGCAGCTGCAGTGCAACAGCAGCAGCCTCACGTGACAACGGCTACAGTATGGATGCCTCCAAGAGCTGAGGATGTAGTCATCTCTGCATCCAATCCAACCACTATCGCCATGCTCACTCCTACACAACAGGCACTTCTTGCAAGGATGACACCAATGGAGACCAGTGGAGGTTAGATGATACCATACATCATGTAGATGAGATAATCTCTTCAGATTCATCCCGATTAGCCAATGGACACTCATCCACTGCTGTTACTCCTCCAGCACTTACAAGGTGCGGAGTTTGTGATGCTAACTTTGAGAATCCCCTTGAGCATCAGGTATAGCAATAGAATGAATTGAGAAGTGAACAAGTGTTAATCAGGTTCATCTGATGACTGATCACATATCAATGAGGGATGGACACGATTATGTGTGTCCACGTCCAAACTGTGACAAAGTGTATCCCAATAGGGACAGTCTACGCACTCATGTCATGGCACACTTTATGAGAACAGACAATGGTGAGTGGAAGTCACACAACATCATAATGACATCCTTAAGCAGATGGACCTACTTCTGGAGGATTCCAGTCTGGAGGAAAGATAGAGTCTCCTTCAGCAAGTGAGGAGGATGCAATGGATGTTGAAGGAGGAGGAGAAGAGAGTAGTTGTCAAAGTCCCGATAGGCAAGTCAAGGGGGATGCGGATCAAAGTGATAGACTTCCTTTAGTGATGGTCTTCGAATAGCAGATGATATGGATTCATCCCCGACCAGACAAGGTGTCCCTATTGAGGGAAGAGCATTCAGTCTGCCATGTTCAATGTGCGAAGAGAGATTCACTGATCCCTTATCATTGCAACATCATTGGATGGCCAGTCACGTAGCAAAACGACCTCATGTTTGTACAGTAAGTTATTACTTTTGATCAGTGTTGTTAATGATTGTTGTTCAGATTTGTGATGCGGGATTTACAACGAGCGAACTTCTCCAGGCTCACAATACATCATCTCATTCATAGAATGGACATAGTCATCTTGAGAGCATCTATTCGGAATAATTCGGGTTTCCCTTCCGATACTGTGGTATTAATGTTATACGTTCACTGTTTATTCCAGAGCAACGTCATATTTATGAGTTGTTGTTTGCATTCTATACATAGTTCGTTTCCCTGTGTGATCGCGAGTTCGGTTTCCCGTGTAATTTCAGACCTGTGCTACCACAATGTACATTTGAATAATTTAAGCCACTGTAAGCAGTATATAATACTAGCAAAATTGTCCAAATACTTATCAGTCAATCCATCTCCAATTGTATCCGTGTATCTCAGGGGTCATGTTTGACAGTTTGACACATTTGTACAGAGTCTATAAAGATGTTTCCTCTTTATCGTTTCATTTCTCATTACTCTCAATTCTCTTATCACAGATAATTCATGTCATAGACAGAAGAAAAAAAACTAATAGTTCTCAATAATGCATAATACATCTCCCTCTTGACAAATAGTCAATAAGTTATTAGCAACAACACGCAAAGCATGGCATTGGACCCGGAAAAAATACAGAATGTTTAGCAATATGAAGATAGATTTCAGCGAATGATAGCCTTCTATTATACAACTATGTTAATTGATTTACAACACAGAACTCACATGAGTTACATTTATACACCTTGTTGCATACATCTCAGTTGGTCGACGAAACTGGAAATGAAATTGGGCATAAAAGACCATAAAATGTTACCTCGTTGTATTGTGAACATGTGTTGATTGAAGTGTAATGGAGGGCATTGCAGGATTTGACCTTCTCTTCTCATTCCACAATCGAATCAATGATGATTCTGCATAGACAATCAATACAATGAATGAAATAGAAGATCAACTAACCAGCAAACGTTGCTCCTCCAACAACAAAGACGATAATGTGATCCTGGCGTGTTGAACTGAATGTATACGTTGTTGAGACGAGTACGGTATGATTGAAACAGACCCTGCAGCTTCAGGATTGAGAATAGGATGAGAGGAATCGGGGAGACGACCACGGGCCAATTGTTCCACAAGAGACTGAACGAATGGGGGATATAAGATCAGGATTTAACGGTTTTTCTCACTTCCTGGGTTGGTTAGATTACGTAGCCGTCTATTTGTGGACCAAAAACAGAAATGGAGGATCCCTTTTTGACAATTGGTCCATAAATAGACGGCTACGTAATGTAGCCGTCGATTTTTCCAACCCCGGAAGAGAAAAAACATTAAAATTTCGTCTTATATAGACTGATTAAAAGAAATATGAATACCTGTAATAGTGGAACATGTTGTGTGTATATATTCTCCACTCCCTTTAGTCCCTTGATGAACCTGTAAAAATCAACAATAATTTCCAGCAATTCAGGTTTAAACTTACTCATTTTTATATACAAAGAAATTCATCATAGTTCTATTATATATGCAAGTGCCCACCTTTTCGTGATTTCCATTGCATTTCCCGTGCCAAAAAGATCATTTCTCCTTCTGGATGCTCCTGCATACTTGAGAAGAGTTAGAACAATGTCTTGTACGGTCTGGAATGACAAATGGACTACAATACGCAACTCATCAACTGACACTATTTCTAGTCTTCTGTACAAGTTGTCGCAGATCAGCTGCATTTGTTCCCTCGAATCGAAGGGCGTACAACATTATGATACGGAGTGTATCCTGCAAAACCAATGCGTTCTCATCAACTCGAACAGAGGATCACAACTCACTAGGGTCTCTAAATAAGTAGCAAAGTGCATTTCTCATTCGTCTATTTTCCGAGTAGCAGTTGTCTCTATGTTCGACAGACAGCAGCTCAGAGTGGATTAGACGAATGAGAAAAGCACTTTACTACCGTTTTAGAAACCCTACAACTCACCAATTGAGTAGTCTTTGGATGTGATAGAAGCTGTTTTAGTCTCTCGAAACACTTTGCTTGATCTCCATCCACCACCATACTCTGTTCCAATTCAGACACCTACAACTCTTCTTCTCAACAATCGATTGATTGTTCTCACTTCAAGAAGATTGTGAGCACCAACCAATCGAGACAATTCACCAATTATTGCAACATGAGTGGATACAGAACCTGCGAATGAGTCACATCTACAGAGGAGGAGAAAGAATGACTAACCTGACATCCTTTTGAACTGAGGATACTCAACCACAAATTGCTTCATGTCTTCTATACTCTCTACCTTGAAAGGCATAGATAGTAAGGATGACACTCCTTATAAACTAACATTCTTATGTGTGTTAGCCTTCATTTGGTATTCATTGATGAATGTCTTGCAGTTAACTCCAATCTCACCGAAGTTCGCATCGATATTCTGCACAATGAAACAATACTCAACGCAATGAAGAGTCAATACTCACTTTGACAAAGAACTCGTCATCTCTCTCATTTAGTACATATTTCTGTCCTTCGACAGTAACACAATTCTGCTTGTACGAGAGAAGTTCGTGTACCTCAAAGACTCTTCCATTATGAGAGACAAAGGCTATCGAACCATAGCCTCGTATGTCCATTGATTAAGAAGAGGTGTGACTGGATCCTCGAATCGATCGATAACTAAGAGTACTGTATCAGCAACTGTCTCTTCGAATAGTTGAGCTTCACGACGGATCACCTCAACAATTAAAATGAATGATTATTTATCGACAATAATTGATACCTCTCCAACTTTCTGTGCCAGTTTCTGTGCATCTTCACTCGATCTTTGGTATCTGAGTACAAGTTCATTATGAATACTGTAATTGTATTGATTACCTTATGAGTGGTTTCTTCTTGAGTGATAAAAGAAGTGCAATTAGTGCATCGGCTGATCGTCTGTGGGACTGAATACGACAGAAGTCAATGGGGATGAGTCGAGCGCCAAGGACGTTTGCGCAAGAATGGTGAAATCATACCTGGGCTGGCTACTTCTACGGAGGGTAAAAAAATTTAAAAATCCGGGTAACCGCGGGTGTCAAAGAAAAATTTTTCCGGGTTTTGACGAATTTTTCTGTGAAAATCAGGGTTACCGCAGTTTTTTGTTAAAAATTTCCACAAATATCACGATATTTTGACTTGAGGATAGTCCCAAAAAAATTTCCCAGGTAACCGCACCTCTACGTAGATATGTCAGCCCAGGCATGGATGAAATGGACAGATGCACCATCATTCCACGCGCACGGGTGCATTTCACTGTTATGGCGCAAATGTCTATGGTTCTCGCGTCATTCATCCGTGAATGAATGAGAAGATAGTTCTCTTACCGATACACTCATTGTAGTGTGAGTTCTCTCGAATGGAGTGGGTATGGAGAGTGAGAGAAGATGAGAAGAAAGTGGAACAGAATCAATGAAGAACTCTTGCACGTCTCTAACCTACAGTATTCATCAATCGTGTCTATACAAAAATGCAGTAAACTAACAGTTTCTTGTTCATCTGCTTCAGCCAACAACTTGAGATCTGCCTTGGAAATGATATTCGAGAAGTCTGAAGGAATATTTTCATCAATATATCAGTAAGTAGTCATATTATTTTTTTAAATAAAGACGATGACTCACAAATATAATACTGGGCATATTTGGGATTTCTCAGTTCCTGTGTTAGAAGATGAATGTTGTCAGCAGTAGGTCGAACGTACACAATACATTTGAGATACTTGACTGCTTCCCTGAAATTGATTCTTGTGATGTAAATAAATAAATGCTGACCTTGGTTTTCCATTGTCGATTCTCTCAAAGAGATACACTTCCTTCTGCATCATTTCATTCTGTCCGTAAGCACATGACACCATGCAAGTCTGCAATTTCATTCAATTATCTCACCAAGGTCTTCATGAATGATACACACAAACAACAAGAATATACCCTCAAAGCTATGGAGGTGAACCTTGAGCATAACTGTGTAACAATGAGTAAACGTGGGTTAAAACTGTGCTAATTGAGTAAAAATTGGCTAAACGTGAGCACAACTGACCAACTCTCTGCTCATCTTTTACTCAGTTGTGCTAAGCCTTTTGCCTAAAGGTTCACCTACAGGGAAGTAATTCAAACAATGCTAACTGTTTCTTTGTCCATTAACATAATCTTCATCTGTGGACCAGCCAGATGAACCATTTCCTGCAATTGAAACACTTTTATCCAATCCAAAATGGTAAGACAACTAAGAAACGTATCTTCCAAATGTCTCACCTTTATGTACAACCTCACAGTTTCCAGTACATCCATTGTCCTTATTGGCAGCAGATTCCTTCCCTTGCTGGCACTCTGACAAGCGTGCTGAACTAGAGGGACTTTTCCCAAACAGCGTCGCCCTTTCTCTCTTGCTCTTACAGTAGTGACTAGAGATGGCAGCACACCAAATGTATTGAAGACGACAATTGAACGTCCTGTTCTAGAAATATTCACACATTGCCTAACATAGATCCAGTTTATCAGTTTTGTGCGTACAATCAAATGCATGATACTATTGCGGGCCATTTTTCAGTGTAAGCATAGAAAATGGAGAGAGCGCGATCTTCAAATGGCAAGGCTGGCAATAGACAAACCAATCTCAATCCCTATACATTGAAAGGGAACAATACTTTGACCGCTATGAAAGAACAATCTGGCAACACAAATATGCAGAGAGACAAATCACAGAGGAAGCTCGATAACTGAGAGATGGTGGAATTGCAAAGAAGGGTTGGTGAGAATGAGAAAGGAATGAGATGACAAGTTAACGAGCTAGAGTACAAGTATAGAAGAGATTGCCTAGTAATCACAATACAAGCATATCAAATTCATTTAAAGTCTATGTCAATTTGCACTATTAACTTTGGTGATACAACTCTGAATTAGAGTATTGTGTACTATGGGAGTGGATATATATATAGCTGAGTTGCGTGGAGTGACTACTCCTTCTTTGTCTTTTCATCTTCATCTTCACTTCCACTATCACTGTCTTCTCTAATATCGTCGACTCCTTCTGTTGTACACACAGAATTGTATGCAATCTCAAGTGAAGGATTAATAAAGACCATTGTGAATGAGAGTACCTTGAGGATAACTGCAGTCCATACAAGATGAAGGACAATCAGAAGAGTCAACATCACAACAAGAACACGGGGAACTATTGGACGTTGTGTCAGGTTGATCCATTCGTATGACTCCTGCAAGAACAGTCACTGATGAGTGGACAGAGACTACCGTATACCTGGATGTGCTTAGGAGCATCGAACCATACAGAATGGACGATCCAGAAGGGATAGAAGATAAGACGGGTTCCAATCCAAAGAAGGATGAAGAAAACGAAATCAACCTATAAAAACAGAAGGTTGAAAAATTACGAGTTGGTGTACTCTCACCTCTAGAGCCTTCTTCCATCTTGCATATCGCAACAGTTTACCCAATTCACTGAAATGACCATGTCATTACAGTCAATTATTTCCTACTAACAGCAATACATCAGCAGCATCATGTGAGAAAAGAACGAGAGTTCCCACACGGACCATGTTCATATTCCATGAAATCTGTAAGAGAAATTAGTCGGTTGGAAAAAAATTCAACAATTGGAATATTTCAGATAATCACTTACGAAGAGAAGGAAAATGGTGATGGTGTGATGGAATGTCATCTGAAGGAAATCTGCACGACGGACATCGAAGAAGAGTTGACTATAACGATTCATTCAATCATAACAGCATTCAAGGAATATACCTGAAGAGGAGTCCCCAGTAGAATGCAGTCTCTATTATGTAGTACCACCATACATCATCCGAAATCTTAATATTTCGATAGTCAGAATAAATAGTAAGAAAACATTGTACATGATGTCTTGGCCATCCCTTCCAAGATTCAATGACTGAATGGAACTGCGGTTGATTACGAAGGATGTACAAGCTGAATTAAAAGTTTATCAATTAAGTATATATGTTATCAACATTTACCCCTAGTTAAATTTGCTTATATAGCACCAGTGCACATTTTGGTTTCTCTCCCTCACATTTCATCACATGTCATTCATAATCGGTGTGACTCTCTTATCAAACTGATATGCAGCGGCTAATGCCGCGATTAGACTGAGTAGAGACCAGAGACGGGAACCAAAATACGCAGTGTTTGCACAGAGTATTGCGCAGCAAAACAGTGACTCACCCAAGGAACCACGCAAATAGATAATACGAGAACCTCCATGCGCACTCTGCAACTCTCTTGAACTTGGACTTTCCTCAAATGAACAATTCTCGAAACAGACACCAATTTATCCACACCAGCGAATCCTCCTTGAAGATGAGCGATAATTTGAGGACAAAGCGGACCACTTATCCATCCTCCAATCCATCCAATGGGAAGATAAACGAATGACTCTACCAGTATTCGCAGCACCTATAAACAATAATGATCATAAAATATTCTAAAACAACAAACAAGCATGACACCGCCAGCGAGTACTGTGTACCAAAACTCGTATGCTTGTGGATATCGGACGCTGTCACTCGACCTGAGACAGGGTTATATTAAATCGTCACAAGAAAACTTTAGCTCACTCAAGATCGTGCCAAGTAACGTTCTCCGGGAGCCAAAGGTGTTCATTCCATACATCGACCATTTTCACCACTGAACCAGATGAAAGTGAATACAAGGAGAATACCACGCAACGGAAGGAGAAGCAATGAAATAAAGAAGAAGCTGCATTTGCAAACAAAGTTAGAACTTTTCAAGCCATCGAAAAAAGGATGGGCCTCTTAACGAACCTTATCATTTGGAATCGTGCCAAAATTCAAATTCGATTTTCGTTGCGGGAAATTATAATAAGTTGGTGCATCGACATCTTGTTTCATTTATGTTGAGGTCGTCTGGTGAAAAGGTTTTACGGTTTTAAAAGTACTTGTAAAAAGATCTTAAGCAGTGTTAAGCATGCCAGAGTCCATTTTTGGATGTTATGTCTATCGAGATAATTGAGAGGCGGTAGGCATTTGAGAACACATCGTACAACACAATTGCCTACGTTTGTGAGAGATATGAAATGTGAAACGACTAGGACATGTTGCCATGGATGCATTGGAAACTTTCGAATGCCCTCCTAACATTTCAAATCGACAGATGTTGTATGGGGGTAAGAAGCAGAGAATGTTTGTGTCCAGGTGAAATTAGTGTAGGGGCGGGCTTAATATTCGAAGTTTATCTTCGAATTCGAAGGTATGAAAAAGGTACAGTTCACGAAGGCGGAGGTAATCGTGAAGGCAAATGAAATCCGAAAGTTCATTCTGCCTGTCCGCTCTCTCATTCGCTCTGTCATCTCCAGTCCATAGACACGACCGCGCGTTGGAGAATACAGGAAGACTGAGCGGACTTTAGGATTTCAGTTGCCTTCACTAGGAGCAAACGTGGGATGAACTACATTCGTGTTGGTTGTCCGCAAGGTCAAAGGGAGAGCAGTAAAGTGCGGCAATTTTCCACGCGGTGCAGGTCTTTCACTCAAACTCCACATGAAACAGCACTTTCTTAGTGAAATCACGACAATTCTTTTATTCAATCTCGTAATTTTTGTACAAGTATTTCTCTATCGTGAGAATTGGTCATAACAATTATGCAATCATTGGTATAATGGATCTTACTCGTCTTGCCTCAACAACTCATTTGATTACTGCTGGTGTCATAACATACCCGGAAAGAATGTGAGGCTGACTGTACCTATTGTTTCGTCTGTGACTATTTTCATTAACAGGGATTCTACGTTGAGCATGTGTGTTCAATAACCGGGGAACAATAGTAATTGACTAGGTAACTGTGGTAAATAGTACTTGTAAGTTTCAAAAAGCGCAACAATCTTAGATACTCAATCTTTTAGGTTGGCTTACAGCGTATTGCATCAACCCGTTGTGTATCTCCATAATCTATACTCTTATATGGTCTTATATGATGGAATGAGATGGATTGATTTCACAGGAATCCGCTCTTGTACTCGTGTTCCTCATCGATATCCTCATTATCATTTCTATCAACAGGAGGCCATTCCCAATCCTCCATCTAAACACTTTCATCTTTCATTTCCCTTCACATGTCCTTACCTTCTCTGTCTGATCGAATAAATGATAGTGAATTTCGTATTTG
Source organism: Diplogasteroides magnus (assembly GCA_014805445.1). Lineage (NCBI taxonomy): Eukaryota > Metazoa > Nematoda > Chromadorea > Rhabditida > Diplogasteroididae > Diplogasteroides > Diplogasteroides magnus. Next base: position 5,700 of record JACMIF010001738.1, on the reverse strand, counting down.
CGTCTTGGTTCGTTCAAGATAACCATGGGCTTGAATCTGAATTAGTTGTCGTACCTGTGTGTGGTTGTTTGATATCGCGTACCTCTCTCCCCATACAATTTCATCTGGAAGGAACGAAGTGCGTGCTTGGAATGTCATTCCTGTAGCCTCGACGATACCTTCCACTGTCATAATCAGTTCGAATTCCTGTAGAGGAGTCAGTCGTTGTCAGTCATCCACAGGATCGTACCATCTTGTGCATTGAAGATCGAGTGATTCCATGTAATGGAGAATGCTCATCAATAACATGTCGAACAACGATTGGCCTGTCAAGTCATTCACTCTTCAAGGTATTCATCAACAAGCATACCACAATAGGAGTATTCGATCCCATCCACTGTCATAACCGACGTTCATATCCTTCAATCCCATCAGTACCTTGTCTCCATTCTGTAATATTCTTCTTTGCATCTTTGTAGGTCATGTTCACACGCCAAAAGTGCGGAAGTGAATGGAATATGTGAAAGACGATGCTTTCTCTCCCCGTTGCGTCAACGTATCTATGCCATCCCAACACCAAACATTCTGGTCTATGACTAGGGAACGGAATCCAAGCTGAAGTGCACATTTCTGTCACCTAATTCCCTTGGAGCTGTTGTCCATCACGTGATAGAGACAACCTCTCCGAGGGAATTAGACAACAGAAATGTGGACTTCTGTTTGGATTCCGTTCCCTATCTACGAGCAATTGTCAGTGACGCACATCGTTACTTCGAGTGAATGCCATGTAGAGTCGAACATGGCTTTCTGCCAGGAATAGTTTGTCTTGGATATCAGCCAGTCTTATCATGAGTGCAGGTCTTCTGTCATGTTCATCTATTGGACCAATCACTGCGAATCGAGAGAATCGCATCTCCTGTAGAGGAACTCTTCTCATTCTTCCTTCTCCTCTCCAACTCTACCTGTCTCCTCTTCTTCGGTCTCAATACCTTAGCAATAATGACTCCTCCCACCATTGTCTGTACAAATACTCCTACAATCAGTTGGATGTTGAGAACGATATAGGCAGCCGGACAGTGTTCATTCATGTGTCTGCAATGTATTCTCTTTCTTTCTTTGACTTGAAAGTACATGAAGGGGGCTTATCCCTGTGGATCTCTCCCTATTGGGGAACACGGCTGTCTGAGTCTTCCCCTTCCCTTCAACCTTCTGACATCTCGAATTTGTCTCATTTGCAATTGAAGCGACAGACGTTGTCTATTCCTCGTGACTACTCTTGATACATGTGAGAACATGGTCACAAAATGACGACTATGAGTGCTTCTCTGTGGATAAGTACAGAGAACCACTCACACCCCGTGAATGATGTGCTCAGAAGGGGATTTGCATCCATGACAACTAGGGTAGGAAATCCAAACGAAAGATTTGTCAGTCGTCTAATTCCCTCGAAGCGGTTGTCTCTCTCGTGTGATGGACAACAGCTCCGAGAGTATTAGACGACAGAAAAATGTACTTTCGCTTGGATTTCCTACTCTAACGACGACTCATTGGGTGCACAGGAAAAGGAAGAGAAGACTTTGGTGTTGATACACTCACCGTGTTCCATATCCTATTGTATGCTGACTTTCCATTGAGAATAGATACGCACTTGTGAAATCCCTCACATTCTCGATACATGGCAACTCCGTCTGGAAAAATTTGATTGATGATCATTAATGCAGCTTTAGATGTGGTCTACAACTTTTGGTCACACACTGATTATCCCCCCGCAACTTTGCAGAAGTCATTGAATGAATGGACACTTCGACAGTCGTTTCACATGTTAATATTAGACAAGTCGGAGGTAATTGTTTACTACGAGACCATATGGAATAACAACTATTGAATGAGGCTGAAAAGGGAATATTCCGCTTCACCTCATTCCCTCGATGAATTGTGATGACATAATAGAAGAATGCGAATATCATCCACGTGGATAGATATCCAATTGCAAAGAGCATTGCGACTGCCCTCCATGAACATTCAATGAGCAAATGGAACCAATTCCTGCAACAAGTCTTTCTAGGGTGTCGCTTGAGAGGCAATTAGTGCATTCGAAATGTCTCTTCTCTCAGCGGTGCAACTGTCTATAAAATGCAGACACAACCGCACCGCTGAGAGTAGACACATGACGTATGCACTAAATGCCTTGCAAACGACACCCAACATCGTTCCCCTCTTTCGAGTTCATTTTGTTGTCTCGTTGATGAAATTTGTGACGAACTCTTTCCTTTTGCACTGATTCGACAGAGTGTACATTGGATAAGTGCAGATTGAGTTATGTCTTGTCTCTCTAGAGACCCCATGGCTGCCATAGCACTTCATGCTTCTTTCCCTCTCCAGAGGGTAATCCCCCCTATGAGGTGAAAGGGGAAAGAACCCGTTGAACACTTCCGATCATTTGTCATGTGAACTAAGGAAGGATTCGAAGGACAAGTGGTGAGAAGGAATGAGATTCTGTCGTGTGAATGACAAAAAATCGAATTGTCAATAGAAAAGTAACAGTTATCCTCACCTGACATCATTTCGAACCCTGAATGGAAGTTCAATAAGGGAAAGGAGTGTCCGTCCATTCTTGTCAACTAATCGTGGTCTCTTCCTGAGGGAACTACCCGATGAGGATGGGGAGACGCGCCAACCATCTAAACATTCAGTACTCTATTGTGTTCACACACAAAAAAGACTGCCAATTCCCCACACTATTCAGTTTCAAACTGTCAATATTGGCAGTCTGGATCTGAATTGTGGGGGGGGGGGAATGGCAGTATTTTTCTGTGTGTTCCCCTTGGTTGTACTTTGTCTCTCTGACAAGGAAGCATAAATCTGTGTGGTGTGTCACTACAAAACAAGAAGGGTAATGAAGTTGTGAGAGTCCGTGTGAGGCACTTCCACTCAATTGACGCAGTCTGTCAAGAAAGAAGAACAAGTCACTATGAGTGACATCTCTTACAGATACCTTTGACTGCAGATCAATCACTCCCCCACTAAGCACCACAAGTCATTGACACTAAAGAGCAGAAGCACTCACTGCAGTCATTCTTCTCCTTGTCGGCCGGGCTCGACAGTCGCACGAGCTCCTCTGCTATGGGCATAAGGCCTGCGTGCCCGGCTAACAATTCCTCGTCCTCGTGGGGCGCAATTACCGTCTGAAAGATAAACATAGTAAGTCTGATTATGACACCCACGCGTACTCGAATATTTACAAATGGTAAGGGTAACGATAGTTGTCTGAGTGAATAAGTGGCGTGAAGAGAGAAGGAAAGGCGTGAAATGGGAGATGAAACGAGCACTAATTGAATGTTTCCTGGAATAAGAAATGACTGTTAGACTGAAATTGATCGTGTCCAGTCAGGTTTAAGAGTGAAAAACAAGTCTGCCTCGAGGTAGTCACAAATATGAATAAGTAGCATGGGAAGTTGTCGGCTGTGCCCTCTTGGAACTTCAGTCCCTCAGGGGAAAACGTCTGTTTGTATGTATGCCTCAGGCCAACATATAAACGAACAAAGAGGAGAGAAAAACGGAGGGGAGAAATGAAGGCAAGGAAAGACAAAAGAAGGTTCACTCTTACATTCATACAACACAAGACACAACTCTTGTCTATTTCAAAGAAGGACAGAAATGGTCTTACATCTGGAAGGTGGATAGAAACAGAAAATAAGACTTTTCCAAAACGGCAGTAAAGTATCTACATTTGTCTTTCGTCTCTCCGCGGAGCAGTTGTCTCTACGTTCGAGGGACATCCATAGATTAAAGGAAAGGCAAATGCACTTTACAGTCGTTTTAGAAAGGCGCTGACTGTGAGAGACATCAACTTCCATCTGAGGGTTCAAAGACTCAATTCAATCAATTCTACCATAGAATGTAGAAGTAATTGAAGCATGATGTCTCGACAATGAATGGAGAGTGGGCGTCCGATTCCTCGTTCTATCTCACGCCAAGTCACGCTGTACTATGTTCTCACCAATGAGAAGATATGACTAAAGAAGAAAGAAGGACCACTAAAGAGCACAAGTCTGAAGAGGGAGGATCAACCATCACTACGTAATGTGTAATGTAATGGGGAATGAAGACGATGGCTTTGAGATTATGGACAACTCATCCGGGAAATATTATGCTGAGTGTTATGTCAAGCAGAGAATGATAAGAGGAACGGAAGGGATCGTAGTCTGAAGGAGTCAGATGGGACGTCAAGTGGGTCAACCTTCTGAAGGAGGACAACTACGCAATGGGAATGAAAAAGGAGAAGGAGAGAGAGTGAAAGAGAGGGAGAGAGTGAAGTGTAGTGAAGTCTTTGACTCTCTCAGTCCCTCAAATGAAATTGCGACCCGATTCATGCTCTACGATCAAATGAACGAGACAAAAATGATACAAAGTCAATGGATAGAATGGGATGAGAAAGGGGAAGAATGTTCACATGAGGAGAAATGTGAGAAGATTCGGGAAAAGGATTGAGGAAGAAGAAGAAGAAGATGGAGGAATGAACATACACAATACATACTGATTGGACATTCATCAAGGTGTTCTTAAAGGGTACAACAACACATTTCAGATGGTGGTTAACACTAAATAACGATTGGGAATGAGTTAGAAGAGAATGTAGACAATGACAGATGAGGAGGAAGAAGCCTCGTACTTATCAAAGGCTTCCATCATATACAATTACGAGAGCATGTATTAGGCAGAAGAAACATCGGGAGACACACTCTTTCTCTCTTCACTTCCTTCACTGAAGTAAAAGAAAGATAAAGGGGGCGGGGCTTGACTGTTGCCTCCTTGAGAAGAGACAAAGGGAGAATCGGAAGGGGATATTGAATTGGAGAAAGAGATATTGAGATAAGGGAATCATTCAAGAGGAGTGCAATGGATGAACTTGAACACAAGAATGAGGAGATCAGAGAGATTAAGAGATGAACATGCAATCGTCGTATTTTGTGATGAAAGATATAAGTAGCGACTTTATGTCAACGGATCAAAGATTCTGGTACACACATCTGCATGAAATGAATCAAGGATTTCTGCTGTTTAGTGAACAGTAACAAACTTCTTCTTCTCTAAACATACCTTCTAACTTCTAACTTCTCTAACCTCATTCCTAGCGGTTGTCTCTGCGAAGTGACCGCTGGAGTGAAGTTAGACGGCTAGAAATGAACGAATGTCAATAACTGAGTCAATTCACGGTCCCTAGAGAACAGTCGACTTGACACTAAAACGTACAAATACTCAAAGAAGAAATGACTGATTGAGTAGTCAAATGTTCTCACGATACTTTTGAATGACTGAAGGAAATGAGAGAAGAAGTGGCAGGATATTTATGGGAGGAGAGAGTAAATGTAGTGGACAATGGGTGAGAACTGAGGAAGAAGAAGATGACAGAAGAGAACTAATTAGAGGTTATGGAAGACAGACTCAAGTCATCCCATACAAACAAGAATGGGAAAATGAAATGGGACGAATAAGAAGGAAGCATCGTTCACAAGAAATCGGATATCAGACACTATCTGACTGGAGTGAGTTATCAGACCGAGAGGCTGGCACACAGTCAAAAATTGACCCCAGTTCAAGCCTTCCTATGTGACTAAGTCGAGGGCGCTGAGTTCAAAAATCAACATCTCAATGTCTGAAAATGAGTTTGAGATGTAGGAAAAATCGGCAAAGTTCGTACTCGAAAAATCAAACTTTTTT
>JACMIF010001737.1:10433-21805 GCA_014805445.1 Diplogasteroides magnus | reverse complement strand
CGACGAAATAGCATGTAAAATGAGAAACCAGGGAGGCATCCAGGTGTGAGAAGCGTACTAGGAACCACAGTTCAGATAGGATGCATAAGACATACGTTCTATGATGATTTTATAATACTCCTGATATTACCCGTTAACTGGAAGAAGCACAATGTCCTAACTTCACGTTGAACGTTTTTTTTGAGGTTTTTAAAATTCGTTTTTTGGTCCCCCTATTTCCGCTGTAACTCGGCAAATATTGAGAACTGATCGAGGAGAAAATTCGGGGTTATCGGAAGTTCAATTGGCTGCATTTTATCTGTTCACACCTTCGAGGTAGCTCTACTCGCTGAACTAGGACGCAGTAAAGTATAGGAAGAGGGGTCGAAAGCGCGCGAATCGACCAACTTCGAAATATCGCGCCGCGCCTCATTACTGCGGCTGAAGCTGGCGACTGTGGCAACTAGTGAGGTATGATGTGAGGAGTCTATGATAATTATATATAGGGTCCATCATTAATAGATAAGGAAATACAGAAGACGATACAAAAGTACTACAGGACTTATGACTCAACCTAATATTTCACAGAGGGTTTGTTTTCACATTTATAGTAGCCTTGAAGCGTAACAGAATCCCTTGTTTATTTATCCAAAAAAATTCGTTTCGTTATAAAAATATATTATTTTATTTTAAATTTTATTTTCTTGCATTGATCCCAAATGATTCACGTAACTATGGAGAAACAATAAAGGTGTCTCTTGCTTGTAAAAAAACGTCCAACGTAGCCAAGCAACCCACGATTTCTCGTAAATATGTTTCGTGAATATCATAAGCTGTAGACTTGAGACATCTATTTGATTTTTCGACGATTCAGAAGTTTCAAAAACAATTTCGGTTCTTCATACCCTCTCGACGCTACGGATCGCTTCGCTATCTTTCTCGACAGCAAGGAGAATATATAAAATGCTGCTGAAATTTTTTTAATTATTAAAATATCTAAAAATGTTGTCCTCAATCCACATCTTCGACGTGGCTGAGGATCTCATGCGACGGCCACTGAGAATCGATATTCCTGCACAGATGAAGATCGAGACATTCAAGGTGCAATGATAAGAAACACATTTTTTGCTTGTTCGCTAAAAATGTCGACATTTGCTATTTTCTCACATTTATCGAATATGCTTCGCGTCCGAAATATATTCCGCAGCAAGCGTAGAGAAATAGTTCTTCTATTGTTTCGTCCTTATAAAACCACTAAAATGTTTCAGATGCTGAACACCAGAACCGCGTCAGCCATCATTCAATATGATGTCACTTTTGAGAGAAGGATTGTTCTGCTCTGGTGTGTAGTTTTGATTAAACGAACATTGACACCTTGGAGATGAAATAAATGAGTTTAGCGTCCGACCATTTTTGTGTGCTTCACAGACACTATTTTCATTATATCAATGATGTTCACGTGGTGTCTGAATGCATCATTGTCTAAAATAGAATAAAAAGGAAAGGTATCAATGAATTATCCAGATGCCACAACGGCGAGCGGGAGACCGTTGACGAAGGTGCTGTGGTAGGTTATGATTTGTATTTCGTCATATTATGTTTCCGCCTGACCGTAGCATTCCGACCGGCTGGTGATGACTCCAATGGGCTAAATTCTTTTGTAAAAGCTAAAACGAGGACCGATGACGCACCTGAGACGTTAAATTCATAAAGCAGTCATAAGGTCAGCCTGAGAAGCATTTCCTGATATCTATTCGCAAATATACCCCCGGTGAAACATAACCCATAAAGCAGTCAAACTACTTACCATAATGTAGTCCAATCACTCACTTGCTCTCTCAGCGATGCAGATGCGTCTTTTAAACGGGACGGCATGCGTACTTTGGGACAGACGCACGTAAGGAAGCAAGACATACATTAGGATTTTGTAGACGTTTAACGAAGCCGTAAAGGGAGATTGCGAGGCGCTTCCCGACGGATATCAGTCGCCCTGTCTTACGGAGTTAGTTAGTTAGTTAGTTGACGGATTTCGGTCAACTTCATTTTTTCAACAGCTTGCATACGACGCGGTCGTTCATTCAAATGAAGTTGACAGAATTTCGTCAACTAACTAACTAACTATCTTCATTTTAGTTAGTTAGTTGACGGATTTCGGTCAACTTCATTTGAATGAACAACCGCGTCGTATGCAAGCAATTGAACAAATGAAGTTGACCGAAATCCATCAACTAACTAACTAACTAACTAACTAACTCCGTAAGACAGGGCAAGTCTCTCCAATTCTTCAACTCTCTCGTATTCAAAGTATTAGGGTGTCCCACAAATAATGAAATTTTTTCTTACTTGAAAAGACTGTTCTGTTTTTATCATTGATCGGCGCATGAGGTCTTATTGCTTGATGATGTGCATCCATGGCACAATGTTCTTCAATATGCCACGCGCTCCACCCACGCCAGCAAAAGACGGCTAAAATAGACCCTATCTAACCAAACCCGCCTAGTCGCATATTTCGATTTTATCTTTCATCACTTCCGCTCTGGCTCAAAACTGAAGGATGCTTAGGCCAAAGCACTACAGGAAGTAGGTCCCGACGCATGCTCTCATACCACGGCCCTTCTATGGCACAGCTCCTTCAATGAAGGAAACTACAGTCTGAAGAACGGGAGACGTGGCGAACGAAATCGCGAAAAAGAAGAAGACCGTTCTCGCTGCTTTGACGTGGTATCCAGGCAGGAGTTCCGGCATTCTGGCGAGGGAAGTCTACACTCTCAATATCACCATCCACCGGCACCTGATGAGGAGTGTACGGAAATCTACGACATGGTGCATAAAACAGAACCTTTTTGGGTGCTCAAAAGAGGGCTTGAGGGGTCACGTGCTAGAGCAACCTCTCACATTCGCTAACCCAGGCCCTGTTCCATCAGGTTATGGCATGGAATTAATAGGTAACTCCTTTACTATAATCCACCGGATCAGCTATTGGCTGACTAAATGTTCAACGATACAACCGGACGACAAAGCGGGCATCCTTGGGAAGAAAGTCTTCATCCATTTGTGGTTATCATGCCTTGGATTCTTCTACTATCGTCTACTTTCAAAGGGGTAAGTATGACGATGGAGGTGATCTTCAAGAAAGTAGAGAAGATGAGCCGAAAGCTTCGCTCCCAAATTAACCAGGCACGGAAAAATCAAAATCCTCTCTAACAGCGGCAAGCAACGTTGAGACATATAGACCCTGGTCAAGCTGCATGTACTGTTAATCGAAATGGCCTATCTTCCCACATACTCTCCAGACACCAACCCATGCGAAGGCCACTTGTTCTAATCCATGGCCTCTTTCTCCAAGACAAGAAAATTTTCAAAGCTGAAAGGAATGACGAATTCACTCGCTCGGTGGATTCATTCTTGTTTCGCTGGCTTCCAGAGGTAGAGAATCAAGAGTGTCGGGTAAAGTAAAGCATGGTGGTGGCTATTAATGGAAAGTGTCCGCTAATCGAAATAATTGTTACAACCGATATTAATACTTGCCGAAAAAATCATTAAAAAATTTCATTATTTGTGGGACACCCTAATAAGTCAAGATATCAAGTTTGAAATAAGTACCCCGTTACTTTTGCACAACCTAATATAATGGTGAATTTTCGCGGTAAACGAAGGCCGTCATCGTCATCAGTGGGGGAAGCATGTTTTCATCTCGTAGTTGCTGTCGGACACCTCTGCGTATTCCGCTCAACTCTTTCAGAAGATCTATGATAAGTTTCAGCGATTTCCTCTGTTTATTTTTAGCTTGGAAAATCGCTATTTCGCAATTTCTAGGTTTCATGGTTTTTTTCATAAATCAATATCTGATCATTTCCTTCAATTTTGTCCTCACCGATTCCACCACGATCATTACGCCCATCCATCCGCCAGTCAGAGGCATACCAAAGAAGATGTAAAATTACGAATAATCAAGAAAAACTAGTGTACTATTTCCTCATTGACATCACGTCATTTTGAACGGAACGACTCAATCGGATTATGAATCTGCCATCCCCGCACACAATGATTCAGTATTACGGTTCGTTATTACTGCATGAATCATTATTGCCGAAGTGGGAAGTCAGGGGTGGAACCTAATTGACATGCAAATCTTCCTATGTTCACTATATAAGTCTGAACCATAGGGAGAACATCATTCGGTGCCGGGGCCTTCTGCCATTTCCCAATCGACACCATGCACTACGCACTCGTCGTCTTCTCCTGCTGCTTGGCGGTTGTGGCTGCTTTCGGCGGACGAGGAGACAATGGCCCGGTTGGAGGTCGGTATTTTATCGAAAATATGCTATCACTGTTATAGTAATCCAATGCATGATTTTTCAGGGCGCCAGGGACCACATCTGCCTCCCTTTCTCCAAAGCGCATCCGCTAATGCAAGAATGGCATTCATTCAGGTTTTTGCTTACGATGTGAATTGAAAATGTTGAACACATAAATTTCAGATAATTTCGAACGAAACGGCAACCAAGGGCGAAATCGATACAGCTGTGAAGCAGTGGACGGCGGCGAACAATCTATCGGTAAAAAACGCTTCAATGCCAACGTAAATAGTCATATAATGCCCATTTCTTTTTTGACGATTCTTAGACACAATTAATTTCTGAATGCGGGCTTTTCTAGACCGAAGAAGCCGCTTTCGAGACCGAGGTGAAGGCTAAAATCGCCGAGCACAAGCAGAATATCACCGACGCCATAGCAGCCCTACCCGCTGCACTCAGTCAGGTGATTCTTGCAAGATGATTGAGTAATGGATTTCATAACCATTGCATCTAGACAAACAGAATACTGACCCCTTGATACTGGATCCCTGGAGCTTATGGAGTGATAAGGAAAAATTGTGATGTGTTGTTTTTAGATGAAAGCAATTGAAGAGGACCAGACTCTCACTGTCGGCCAAACGTTTGAGAAGCTCGGTGTAAGCCTTTTCACTCTTGGAGTTTCATATCCTTTACTCTAGAGTATATGGAGCAACGTCAAAAATTTGCAGGAGCAACTCGACAGTTTCTCTCCCCAACTCCGAGCCTTCGTCTTCGCCGCCGCGTTCACCGTCCATGAACCGAAGGGACGAAGAGGATTCGACTCTGCCGAGCAAGGTGAGCTTTGTGTTAGCTCGCAACTGTGTAAGCATCGGAACTATAGTTGGCAGTTTGACTACATAGCTTATTATTGGTTATGTTTCACAGAGAGTATGTCCATAATCTGAATTTTTCCGATGCTACGGTGAAGAAAATCGGCGATGAACGGAAAATTTATTATAATACATGCAACATTATCCGTCACTTACGAAAACTGCTTCAGCTGGACAGCAGGGAGGTTTCGGTGGTTCCCAGGGAGGAAGAAGAGGTGGACGTGGCGGATTTGCTGGAGGACAAGGCGGATTTGGAGGTTCACAGGGGCTCGGAGGACTTCGAGGAGGTCAAGGAAGCGGTGTCGGAGGCAATCAAAGGCCCTTCGGAGGATTTGGAGGTGGCGGAAACGGTAGGGCTGGCCTATTTATATCTTGTATGACCAGGTCACGTTCACCTGTACATTATGATGAACCAACTAGGTATCTGCCAAAAAGATCTTGAGTGATTGAGCTAGCTCCATATTTTCATGTAAAGAGCTGAACTAAGAGCTATCTAGCTCGGAGCAATAGTCAAAATGAGCGGATACTGAGATACACAGCCTGTTATTCTTTTCAGGCTTCAGCAGCAGCCAGGGAGGATCCTTCGGAGGAAGTGGAATGGGCATGGGATTCCCTGGAAGCGGAGCTGGTTTCGGCAGTCAGCAAGGCTTCGGTGGCGGTTTTGGCGGAAATGGATTCGGCTCCGGCCAAGGTGGATTTGGAGGCGGTATGAACGGTTTCGGAGGAGGATTTGGACAAGGACAAGGAGGCTTTGGGGGAAGCCAGATGCGCTTCCCGGGCTTCCAAGGCGGCCTCGGATTCTAATTACTGAACTAAGCAAATGTATATCCTGTATATTTTGTAATTGCAACTGATAATATTGGCAGACCCTGATCTATTCGTTTATTATTGCGGAAAACAGACTTGATATAGTTGGTACACACGTGACATATTGGCGGTCTCAAAGTCTTATCGCAAAGTGTAAATTTCTTTATATCGATTCGGAATCATGAAACATATCTGAACTCCTCTGTGAAACTGCGAATTTCAGCTATTTTTCATATTCTCTTGATGTAAACTTATTTAAAATGATTTTTAAAATCATTTTGAATACATTTGGACATACATCAACCGAAATATCTATGAAAATCTTATGGTCACAGAAATATTCAGAAATGTTTCACGTCTCCTTAATAAATTCGGATACTCAACATGAGACATGGAATTTATCAATTCCGTTTTCCACAATAATAATCATTTATTTTTCTATGCCTCTTTACAATTGCAATAATGCTGCAGTCCTTCGATTGCAGGATAAAATGATTTTTTGAATGTTTCGTATGATGGTTGTGATTCGGTTGATTTTTTGGTGATGATGACTAAGATTAAATATTTTTGTGCGAAAAGCTCAAGAGATCGTCCATCCAAATGTACCGAAACACGTCCCCTCATACGGACGAACCGATTCTAATCCCCTAAGCCTCTTCTCAGTTCTTGGTATTGCTGAAAGTCTTTTCTCCAGAGAGTTTAGTGAGGCAAAATTCGGGATATGTGGAATGGGTGGAGGATTCTGGATTCGGAGGCCAAAGAGGCTTCGGTGGTGGTTTTGGTGGAAATGAATTCGGCTCCGGCCAAGGCGAATTCGGAGGCGGCTTCAACGGATTCGAGGCGTATTTGGATTGCAATAGTTTGTAGGAAGCCAGAGAAGCTTCCAGGGTTTTCAAAAAGACCGGTGGTTCAAATTCCAAAACTAATTAAGACTAATAGTGCAATCCCTATTAGCAGATCCTGGACTAAATTACTCATTATATTTTAAGCGATTGTATGATAAAATGATTTTTTGAATATTTCAGATGTTGGCTGTGACTGGGTTGATTTTTTGGTGATGATGACTAAGATTAAATATATTCGTGCGAAAAGCTCAAGAGATCGTACATTCGAGTGTGCCGACGAACCACTTCCCATTACTACTCAAACGTTTTGCGAAAGCGATTCTAATCTCCTAAGATTCTTCCCAGTTCTTGGTGCTGCTCAAAATCATCCATAGAGATTAGAGAGGCGTTAATTCGGGATATGCTCAACCAAACACTTAATAAATCGTCATTCATGCACTGACAAAGAAGTCATCACACATCATTACGTCATGCAAATACACACTAATTTTCAATGCTAATGCTCGACTAATTATAAGACTAACTAACTATAAGTGTGAATAATTGAAAGACGAAAGACAACAAAGCATGGAATTCTTTCATAAAGGTGAAAAGATAGATGCGCTATCAATGCACTGCTCGAGCGCTTCTCCATCATGACGCAAAATATTCATGAGGCTGTTGTCTTTCATCTTAGTTGAAACATTCAGCATGCTAACAGAAACGTTAGCTGGATGGGCCGGACATTGTAGGTTTCCAAACAGCTAACAATAAAAATTCCATTTCTTACATAAAAAGTATCGACGAATTTGTTTCTGCGGGCGATAAACAACCGTTTTGAAATGCTCTACTTGTTTACATATTTACAATTAGATACCCTACTATTGCATCTCGATCTATCTATGACTAGGTAGTTGCAAAAGAAGTCTATACAAATTTTTATAAAGAAGAATGGTGCATTGTGTTCAGTGTTGAGAATTTCATGACTGTCTTTCACCCGCTTTTTTCTTGTTATATCATCTCTATTATGCCCACAGAAAAAGTATAGATACAGTGGAAAGTTCGCGAACATTTGTGCATGTCGTGACATTACCCATAAAACCACATTCGAGCACAACATTCGCTATGTCTTCATCCAGCTATCCAGAAGAGAAAAATAAAAATAAATTGAACTACTGATCGTGGAGTTTTTATGTACACGAAACGCTTAATCACCGATTGCACCCAGAAGAATCTTTTTAATACGCATATCAAATGCTGCCCGCACCCAAGCTGTGTGCCCATTATGGTTGGCAGTTTGACTATTTTATGGGTTATGCTTCAATGCTGCTATATATTTGAAGTAGAGATACCCCTCCAACTGCCAACCATAGTACTCATTATAGTCTGGTGGACTACAGCGAACTGTTTATGCTGCTGACAAAGCGCTGCACCGCAAACTTGAATGCGCGCTTTCAACTACGATTATCTATCAAAAAACGCACATCCAGTAACTCGAAGATTTTTTCTGTCATTATGGTAGTACCTAACCTGCATATAATGCGTCGAATATAAGGTAACCGTAGACATTTGCTCCATAGTGGGGAAATGAATAGAAACGTCATTCACCGGGCTCGAGGGGTTCTTTTCGCCATTATGAAGGTGCTCCTGTCATATCTTGTGGGGATAGGGCTGAACTGTATTTGTTCGTTCCAGTCTGAAAGCCACGAAAAGACAGACAGTAGGGTATCGCTGATGGTGACTATATTGATAGCCGCCAGTTCCGTTTAATTCCTAGCAGCTGGCGTTACTCAATTCGCAGAGACAATCGCTAGGAGCGGAAATAGGCAGTGCGAAACGGCGACTGTCAACCATCAGCGACGTCCTAACAGACAGTCTACGTTTTCTGCAGTAAATTAGAGATGCAGCCATTGTGGAAGAATTTCCCCTTTTATTATCCTTCACAACCGATCTGTTATGCCGAGTCTGAATGCCAACGCATGTAATATTTTCTTACGGACGTTCTCTCTCATTTTTGGGTGATATTTCGTCGATTCTCTGTCTTTTACAGGAAATTTTTTAAAAAAGGTTTCAGCAATAGTATTTATTGATTGAAGAGAAACGTGTTCCGTTATGATGCCTATGTAATCTCTTGGCTTTCAGATGCGCAATAGTAGCAGTCGGTCTTTCTGGCTCGCTTCATATCATAATGGAGCCATTCAGGTTCAATTATTCCTAATTACGGTCTCCAAATCGGTGGTAAAGTGCATTTTTTCGGGCCGATTGTCTATTGAATGTAAAAACAGTCGCTTCGTGGTAATTATTACATCATACTCAAAATGTCATTTCTCAAAAGGGGAGATCTGTAAAGGGTTGCCTATTTTCTTGGTAGAAGGCACATGTACTGCTGCGAAAAGGGCTAACTCAAAGTTGTTCTTGTTCACTTACTTGAATTGTTTAACAAATATAAAAATAATGCTCAAAAACCAATTTATTTTTATTTTTCGGAAAAGGTCATAATTTCTTGGCCAAGTAAGTTTCGGTGCCCAACTTCGCTGCGAAGGTTAGTTACTACTCATACTACGTGCGAGTTACTTTGCATGGGGCATCCTTCATTGATTAGCCTAGAATTAACCGTCAACTAAGTTTTGTACCAGGAACAGAAAAGGCATCGCTATGGTTTGTCTTTGGATCACAATGATTGTTGTCTTCATCGAAATTTAACTCAAAAGAAAAAGTGAAAAAAGGGTCAAAATATATGGAACACCCTAATAGACGAATGAGAAATGCACTTTACTACCGATTTAGAAACCCTAATCCTTCCGCCTTTGGAATCAACACGTTTAAGCCCCAGCTTTCATGAAAATGTGACCTTTTGTACCAGGAACAACGTGATTTGCGTAATATCTACGTCAAAATGCCACGCTTTGATGAAAGCTCGAGCTTTAATATGGAGATTACTACGGCGGCTGTGTAAAATTCTGTTTAAGAGTTCCGTTGTTGCCCTCATCTCTCTGCTACCGGCGCTATATATGCTTGTGATAGCGTACAAATACAGGATCGTCTTCCAAAAATACAAAGTACGCAATAAGGGCAAAACATGCGAGCACCATGTAAATTTGCGCCACAGTGGAGAACTCAATTATGCCGTGGTCTTTCAAACGATCGATTGATTATTTCAATTGAGAGGGTGGCATTTTTCAGTACAGCCTGTTCTACACCACGTTTGTGCAGGCCGCGGGGCTGGTTCCTTCGGCCGTTGCAGAAATTTACATTGCGATCATGACGAGCAACGGAGACAGCGAAACAACTGTGGGGCTTTTATGCGGACGAAGAAAAAGAACGCCATGGACAATGTGCGCCATGATGGTGAAATGTACAAATGCGCCATCAATGCAAGACTCAAGTGTGGATTTCATCATCGTGGTACACTTGTCTATGGATCAGTTGTCGCATATATTCACGACCAGTCAACTTGTTCGTCTTCCCTTCTGTTTCAAGGTTGCTAATTTGGCTGAAAGATAAAGGCGCCATGGACATTTGCGATGACCCATTATTGCGTAGTTATTTTTTTCGCCCGATAAAATCGGCTCTTTAGGTGCTAACGTGCACATTGATTCGTGCTGGCATAACCTGCATTGCACACTCGACGTTTCCGCTTTTATTGGTAATTTTCTCAGTTTATCTCAACGAAATTTGAAATTTCAGGCAATAGCAATCTCTCGCTACCTTCATATTATGTGGAAAATCAAAATGCGATTTAAGAGGGTGGTTCTTTTGAGTGCAATTCTGGCTTTGCCGTCGGTAAGCGTTCATAAATTTTTTAAAATCTCATTTACGCTTTCAACTTTTTCATATGGAAGGCAAGCATAAGTGCATACTGCTGTCGTCTAAAGTTCTCCATCACATGAGAGGGACACCTGATCACAGCAAATTAGACGACAGAAAATGCAATTATGAAAATGCCCTCTGCACTAGTATTATAACAATGTTCTACAGAGTATTCAACTCATCGGATATATGATTGCTGGTGAACCTACCCATGCGATGGCGTGCAGTGTTCTGTCATCTTTGCCGATCATTCCGTATCGCATAGTAAGTGCATTGCTCTAAATCAGTAGTAAAGTGCATTTCGCATTCGTCTAATCAACTCGGAGCTGTAGTCTAAAAAAAGAGACTACCGATCCGCGGGATTAGACGAATGAGAAATGCACTTTACTACTGACTGATTTAGAAACCCTAATTGCTATATTGCTAAATCATACCCGTCATCCTTTGCTACTACGGAAAATGTAAAATAAAATAATGTATTCGCTAAAAATTCAGGCCTACTTGGTCTACATGGTGTCCACAACTATTTTCGTCATGGCAATAAACGTTCGAATTTTCATTCGCGTTCGGCAGGTCTTCAAGCAAGGTGAAATTGATTTTCACGTGAACAATAATGGGTAATATATGTAGTGGCCGACAGTCAACTCGTCCTCTATACTGCCTACGACGAGCGAGGAGTCAGTCTCGGACTGACATTACAGGTTTACATTATAATGGGTGGTCCTAGCAATTCGAGCACCCCCCCCCCCCCCCACGCTAGAAGGCAGGGAGGGGGGAGCAACCGG
>JACMIF010001737.1:0-10423 GCA_014805445.1 Diplogasteroides magnus | reverse complement strand
CTATTCTTTCCACCTCGCCGTTGGACTACTTTTCGGCCCGTTTAGATACGTTAAGAAGAAAAATGGGGGTCCAATCCCATTCTCCCCCCCCCCCCCCCCCCATTACCTTCCGAGCTGCCGTTTCTCAACCTCTTAGACGACCAATCCGAAGAGAATGGGGGAGGCTAGGATTGTTTGGACCACCCACTCTTGTTTACATTATCAAAGTAATCGTCCGGTTGTGGAGGAAGACCGGACTGGTCAATGATCGGGATGAGGGAGAGGAAGGCAATTATTGACAGCCTTTCATTCTAGCCGTCTCAACTTCATTCCTAGCGGTCTTCCCTCAATGCGCGGAGACGGCCGCTAGGAATTAAGGTGAGACGGCTAGAAAACCGCTCTCAATAATTGTCTTCCTTTCCCCACTCTATCAATGATTCGCTTCCCACCGGCGAGATCACTAAAGAAATGCAAATACAACATTTTACTCTGCGTCTATGCAAATTCGTCCCTCTCGCATATAACCCAGAATATTGCTATCACCGCCGGGAAGGGACGCAAAGACTCGCATATATGGCTTCTTTAAAATATACTCACTCAACATGTTTTAGTCCGTCGTCCCCTTCTTCACCATCGGAGCTCAGATATTGTTTTACAGTGAGTTTTTATTTTATTTTC
Organism: Diplogasteroides magnus; assembly: GCA_014805445.1. Taxonomy (NCBI): domain Eukaryota; kingdom Metazoa; phylum Nematoda; class Chromadorea; order Rhabditida; family Diplogasteroididae; genus Diplogasteroides; species Diplogasteroides magnus. The sequence goes on along the minus strand of JACMIF010001737.1, from coordinate 9,766 downwards.
AATTACTTTCGCTTTTTATTATTATATAAATAAAGACTGAATATTCAGCCTTTCGCGGTCAACAAAACGCCTTATCGGAGATCCTTCTGGAGCAGCTTAATGCTTTCGGGTAATTTTTTTTTTCTTCTGTAGCAGCTCACGGCAGTTCACGGTGCGCTAAATCGACGAATATAAAACGTCGAACGCACTCGCGCTATAGATTGAAAGCGTAATCGGAATCTGTTATTATGAAGTGTTGTGGCATATTCAAACCGGGAGGAGGGGATACTCCTCACCCGCTCTCCCTACCCATCATTTTCTTCCCTGGCTCGCATGCACAGCTAGGCCCGCTAAAACACCCCAGCTCAGATCGATTGTAGCTATGCTCGGCTGAGATCCAAGGGCTCGAAAGTCGTGGTGTGCTTTGTGCACGTAAGTAGTACTATATAAGCTTCGCACGTATCATGATTCCGCTATTCAGTTGGCTGAATCGCCGTGAGCTGCAGATACAATTATTATTAATTTTGGTTCCCCAACATTCGTTTTCTCATCTCAGTTACACCTACGCCGGCGCCAATTGCATCGCCTCCATTATCTGTGTAAGGACATTTCGAATCATAGTGAGTTATTTTTAACACATTTTTTTCAATTTTTAGGATTTTTAAAAAATTAACAGTTTATAAATCAAATAAATGTTGCATAAATAAATTTAAGTTCCGCAGAACTATCGGCTATGGAAGCAAGCAAGATGCCATTTCAACTTCGCTACCTAATATCAATCCTCCTATAGCTGCTAGCCCCAAGTGATCGTACGGACAAATTTCGATATTGCATTTTCTTTTTGGAACAAGATTTAAAATTTTATTAATTGATTCGTTTGTGAAAATAAAGTAAATCTATGACAACCTCTATAATATCTATAAAGATACAAGTTTGAAAAACGAAAAATAAACTGCAACCTTATCAGCAGATAAAAGAGACATTTCCGCTTATACTGCTTTAAACTGTCACATATGACACTTTTCGAACAGTAAATGCGTTTTTGGCAGTTTGTTCTGTGTGTAGAGAGATTTATCGGTATATATGCATAACTATGACAGGTGAAACAAAAAGGTATTGAAATTTAATTTACAAGCAATAATATTAAAAATCAACTATGAGCTTATTGTTGTGAACGTACGTTTCCTCGATCTGTAAAGGTAAATCCGTTAACGCACTGAAAGCAAACATGTTTATTTTTGTAGTATACTTCCCTCGGAGCGGTTGTCCATCACATGAGAGAAACAACCGCTTCGAAGGAATTAGATAAGAAAATTGCACTTGTGCTAGCTTTCTGTACCCTTTTCATCCGTAATTAATAAAGAGAGTGATTTATATATGAAAAACGCCGACCTGAACCAGTGCCCAAAGATGAGAGATTGACGAAACGTGATTCGTTTATGAGACGAGCTCTTTCTCCTTGCGGATATTCCAGATCTGAGAATGATTTCTCCGAGGATAAAGGTGTGAAAATAACCTCTTGCGATATATCGTATATCTATTAATTACATACAAACTGCCAACCCTAACATACAGCAATTGTGAAACATACAGTCGATGACGTAATTCCTCGTATCCGCGTCTCCTTGAATGTAACTGGCAAGGTAGAAGAAAGCGGTGAATGCGGTCAGTATGCATCCAGTCACTATGACCGCCGTCGAGTCCTTCAATGCTGCACATAAACTAATCTAGTAGGGTGTTGTAAACGGGACTATATTGACAGCCGGTCAAAATTTGCATCATTTCTATGTCTGCGTCTATGATCGGTCGTGTTTTCAGCTCGAATCCACCACTAGTCATGACAGCTGTCAATATAGTCCTATTTACGACACCCTACAATCTAGTGTTTCTAAATCAATAGTTAAATGCATTTCTACGCTTAGCTATTGTTCAACGACGGCAGAGACAAGCGCTCCGCGGAGATAGAGGAATGAGAAATACATTTGGCTATTGATTTTGAAAAATATATCAAATAACTGTGATTAGCCTGCACCTTTTCCATATTCGGGCACCTCCACACATCACCCCACAATCGGAATGTATCGTTCATCTTAATAAATAGTCAATGAATCAGCACTTCAAATAACATCTACATGCACTAGGGCTTCCAAAAAAGTGTATTTCTAATTCGTCCAATCCACTCGGAGCGATTGTGTATGGCTAGTAGAGACAACAGCGCCGCGGAGATTAGAATAATGAGAAATACACTTTACTATCGTTTAAAAATTAGAACCCAAGCATGCACCCTGCCCACACAACATACGTATGGAAAGGATTTACATATGAAATGAAATGTAAGATTTATTTCACTACAAAAAACACTCAAAACAGCTCACTGTTGTCTCCACATCCAAACAAAACTCAACGCCGGGAGTAATGTAGGTGTCCCAGTAATAGCTGTAAAATTCATTGCATGTGATACTTTACAGCAAAAATCTACCTGTACAAATCTTTCATAACATCATTGCAGTTTTTGCAAACAGTGTTGTTTCCGCCAGCAATTTCCGTTATGTTATCAAATACTGTATTGTTTTGGACGCATTTGCGCCATGTAAACAACTTTTCCTGAAATAATACGGGTTATTGCATTACCCAATGTGACACACCGTGAATACTTCCGTATTATCCGAATAATGATACGAATTATTCGTCGTGTTCAATGTCACGCATGCTAAGTGTTGCGTAAAATATGACCAAATAGCCCGATATAACTCACAACCACATTGAGAGTCCATATGGCTTCGATTGCTTTTCCCAATTCATTTACATATGATAGGGGGTAGCTGTTGTAGATAACCTGGAAGCAATTTTAAAATCTCCATATTATCTCCAAGTAAACCAGGATTTCTAAAACGATTAATGTCTCGTCATTCTTCTCAGCAGATCGGTTACCATATCTCGCCTTACAGGTAGACAACCGCGCTGCGGAGAAAACCGATGACAGTTTTACCGATTTAGAATCCCCTAATGGAAACATGCCTCGGAACAGGAAGTGTTGTCCTGTGAGTGCGCCTCAGAAATATTATGTCTCATTTGGTACTCAACATTCTGATACGCGATGTATTGGCACGCACAATTGGAGCACACCTGTAAACAGCCGCTTGACTCATCGTTCGAAATTTTCAGCAAAAACACATTCTCATGAAATAGGTAGTCAAGACCTTTGGCGGAATAGAATGTATCGCCGCGCATTCCACCATTCTTCCCATGACGGTACTTAGCTTCTGTAAGACGACATAAATTGAATACAATCCAAAAAAATTGTGCTGGAGCACGTCTTGGATGCAGTCTGATGCAAAAATGAGATCGCAATGCACTAGGGTATCTAAATCGGGAGTAGAGTGCATTCGTCTGTTGTATAATTCACGAGGAGCGGTTGTCTGTTGCATGAATGAGACAACCGCTCCTCGGGAATCAGATAACAGACGAATGCACTCTGCTCCCGATTTAGAAACGCTACAATGCACTAGTAGATCGTCCAGAGATTACAAGTTCGAGTTCACAGCCTCACTACGTTTATTGAAGTGAATACAACAAACGCGAACATAAGGATTAACTTACTTTCACATAGACTTGACAAGGCCCGTCCAAAGCCAATGGATCATCATCACCAGAAATAGCTCGAGTTTTGTAGAAATTTCGAGGAAATTTTGTCACAGACGATCTCTTCTATACTGCAAACGACAAACAAGCCGCATACTATTGCAGAGACCAGCCGCATCGGGTGCGAATCGGCAACAACTAAAAAAAAACAAGAAAACAGATTTCGTGAAATTTCAAAGCAAGGTCAGTAGATACCATAACGCGCGGCCGGAATCATTTTGTTGCCTCACCACTCTCTCGCCTTCACACGCTCTCTCGCCAATTTCGAAAGCGACGATTTCTCCGCCGTCTTTCAAATGCTTACCGAAAAATCAGGCACGCAAAGTTTCAAAATCCCCTCTGACTTTTCTTGGGATTATTTTTGTATACCGCTGTGGAGAAGCAAAATAATAGATTCCTAAAACTTGGTTGCCGCGGAAAAGAGAGCGATTTGGGAAAGAAAATCAGAGAACGGAGAGAAATTCTAAAAAAAAAGAAAAAAGATTTTATCACTTTAAATATTACAAATCGGAAAAATCGCATTTGTCGTTCCTCAACTCTCCGCGGAGCTGTTGGCCAACCATCAGCTTGGTCAAGTCGAAAATTGGAATAAAAAATATGTTAAGGTTGGGGGAGCCGCAGCAGCAATCAGTAAAAGGGTAAAAACGGAACAAAATTTGGAAATAGACAACAAGATTTAAGTAACAACGAGATATGTAGGCAATAATGCTATAACACAACAATTATTTAGTCTCCTCTTTCCTCCTCCTTGGCATCCTTGTCGCACGCTGGTTTCTGTAAATTATTCCGTTTGTATCAAAAACCCTAGAGTATAATAACCTGTTTATCAGTGACAGCCCTTCACCTTGCAATAATTGATTCTGAAATCATGGCACTCAGCCTGGAAGCCTTAAAATGGTCATACGTGTTTTCAATATTTACACACCATGGCATAATCAATGATTGGTGCGACTACAGAATTCTTCTCAGCCTCTTGTAGAATCGCAGCCTTCGATTTCGAAACAGGTTATTTCTAGAAATGATTAAAAACCTGGTCTTCCTGATTTCCATTCAACTGTTCTTCATTCGCTTCTGAAAGAGCTGATCAATCGAATCTGCTATGACTAATATGATGGAAATCAAATAAAAGCAGTATCGTATTATTGTGGAAAACGGACTTGATATAGTTGGTACACGTGTGACATTTGGGCGGTCTCGAAATCTGATCGCAAAGTGTAAGTTTCTTTATATTGGAATCGTGAAGCATATCTAAACTCCTCTGTGAAAGTGCGAATTTGACCTATTTTTCAAATTATATTGATGTAGACTAATTAAATTAGATTTTTAAAATCCTTTTGGATACATTTGAACATGTATCAACCGAAATATCGATGAAAACCATATTGTCACATTGACATTCAGATGTGTTTCAAGATTTCTTAATAAGTTCGGATAATCAACTGGAGACATGGAACTTATCAATTCCGTTTTCCACAATAATACCTGAAAAATTGCCATCCTTCTTCTCTTGCAATGCATTACTTTTCTTGATTTGATCCACAGAACGAATCCTCAATTTGCAACCCTGTAATGAGATAATTTTGTGGACATTTATAGGCACAGGTTATATTAGAAGGCTGAAAAGTAGCAAAACCTTATAACGATGGTGATCCATTGCGCTCCTAAGAAATTTATGCCATGAGTTGCACTTGTCGCATCCAAATAATTTCCGTTTTTCTGCGTTGTGCACCCTAAAATGCAATAGGAGATAAATTACCGCACGAGTTGGGTTGCATGTATCAAAAGGAGAGAAACAACTGATTTTTACACAAAAATGATGCAAAAGTGTATTGTTTAAACAATCTTACGCTCCGATATGGACGTCAATGGCACAAGGATTAAAGGTTTCATCACAAAATGGGCATTCGAAAGTGTTCGTTTTGAGCCCGAAAGCAGCTGCCTGCAAGCAATCATCTGAATAACAATTACAACGTTACGCAATCCACCGTCTTAGACAATATTTGATTCTGCCTATCTTCATCCACAGTACGAATTCTCAATTTGCAACTCTCAATGGCATAAATTTTAGGACATTTAAAGGCACACTAAACATTTTCTCGATGATGTCTCATTGCGTTGACGGGCAATCGGTGCCATGAATTGCACTTCTGACATCCAAACAATTTCAGCCGTTTTTCTGCCTTGTGCATCCTAAAACATTAGCGTAGTAAGGAAAGAGCTGAGAAACTGGTCAGTTCGAGATAAACCAATCAATTTCTTCAATCGTGTCAATTTTTCACTGACACTGTCAAACGAGTTCCAACAACCATCATAATACACCACATTCGAGCCAGGTCGAAACAACTTGACAAAGTAGCGACAGAGGGGGCCTTTCATGGTCCGGTCTTATAAATACTGCGTCTTAAAGAATATAAGAGCGAGATATTTAATCAGCACGTCTACTCTGCTCATTATTTACTATGCAACATCCATGAAAAAGGAATATGTTATTATGCATCCTAACTGAACTGTTGCTCTAGTCTATTTATCTATCTGGTGAAAATATTCGGCAACGACGAAATAGCACGTAAAATGAGAGACCAGGGTGGCATCCAGGTGTGAGGCTCGTACCAGGAATAACAGTTCAGATAGGATGCATAATATCGGACAAATTGATTTTGTGTCGTCAAACCTTCTTCGACGGTGTTTGAGCGGTTCTATCGACTCCGTGCGATAGTCGATGTACACGACTCTTCTAAAGGATAAAAAAGTAAGCGAATCTAAAGATTGCAAAAAATTACCTTTGTCATCACTGAAGTACGTACAGATTTCGCTTGTATATTTGAAATGCGATTGCTGACATCTAGAGATATGTAATATATAAGCACACTAGGGATTCTAAATCGGGAGTAGAGTGCATTCGCCTGCTGTCTGATTCGCGAAGAGCGGTTGTCTGTAGCATGAATGAGACAATCGCTCCTCGGGATTCAGACAATAGACGATTTAGAAACCCTAATAAGCACACATTAAAGAGGCAATGAGGTCACCATCAGGGGTTCAAAAACGGTAAATTTGTCTTCATTCTTCTCCGCCGCGCGGTCATCCATCATGGAGTGAGACCATTGCGCTCCGGAGGAGAATGACGACAAATTTACCGTTTTTGAACCCCTAGTCACCATTCATTGCTTGTTCCTCCTCTTCTTCCTCATCGTCCATTTCTTCATATGAATCAATCTTCCGAGCCCGTCTCTTCATTGATTGTGAGCTCGCAGATGTATGTTGAGTCTGCACTAGGGATCACATTATGGAACGTTATTGACAGCCGTTCATTCCTAGCCGTCTAATTTCATTCTTACCGGTCGTATCTCACTTCGCACAGACGACCGATATGAGTGAACTTAGACGACTAGAAATAAACGGCTGTCAATAACGTTCGATAATGCGATCCCTAGTCTGCACCTCATATAGCTGTAAACATTCAACTAACATTATCCAGAAAGTAGGGTGTCGCTATCAGTGACTTTAGTGCAATTGTCATTCGTCTAATCTCCGCGGGTCGAATATATATCACATGAGAGACAGCCGCTCCGCGGAGTTTAGACGAATGATAATTGCACTAAAGTCACTGATAGCTACACTCTACCAGAAAGGTAAACGGTTAAAGGAGACACAAGCGATGTGAAACGATTACGTTAGCAGCAGTAGTTGAATGCTTTCTCTTCGTCCTTGCGCTTCGAACATTAGGAGTTTGCTCTTCTTTCTGTAATATGCCCACTCTTTCATAGCGTGATCGCTCATCTCCATTATATCATTTCGTTTTCCTTCCTAACTATTGGGGTTTCGAAATCGGGAGTAGAGTGCAATCGTCTGTTGTCTGATTCACGAGGAGTTGTTGTCTGTTGCATGAATGAGACAACCGCTCCTCGTGAATCAGACAACAGACGAATGCACTCTACTCCCGATTTAGAAACCCTACTAACTACATATGAGCCTTCCTTCCCTCTCCTCTCCTCATTATGTCTATGCGTCATTGCATTATCATCAGTCTCAATATTCGTTGTCCTTCCAATTTCCTTCTGTTCTGGTCCCTGTCCTTCATCCGTAATCTTCTGCAACCCATCGTTTTCGTTCTCTAATATCATTTAAAGACAAATGAACGGAACAATTAAAACAACGATATTTTGAACATCCGTAAAACGTCGGATAGTCCTCAGTGGCCAAAATGATACAAATGGAAGGAGAATACTAACTTCGAAATTTTCTACGTCCTCCTGTTCCATTCCGTCATTGTTCTCCAAATAAGGCCGCCTTCCAGATTCAGAATACGCAAATTGTTGAACAATTGAAACCGTTTCCTCCTCTACTTCGCGCTAAATATATAGAATGTGCTCGAACGTAATAGACAAGATATAACTGACCTTGGGTCTCTTCGGTGAGTCCATCAAGTATCTTGGTGGATTTCTCTCAATGGAATATTGATCTCCAATATAGGCAGGTTCTTTATCTACTCCTTCGCGAGTCTAAATAGCAAAACATAAAACAATTCAATCATCATTCATCAAACCTCTGCTTCCTTCTGGCGATATCTAAGAAATAATTCGGCGTGTATGACAAAATTCTTCAAGTAAAATTAAAATAATTTTCTTCATTAACAACTACTCACCTTAAATGCGAGAACTACTGATGCGTGCTCGAAATCGGCAGCACTATAATTGCCAGACAGTTGAGACAATTCATGGAGAATAGTGGGGTCAAACTGAACAAACAAATTATAGGTGATAAAAGAATGCGACGAACAGGCTCCCCTCGAATGGCATTGACGATTTCAAGGGAAAGTTGAGAAGCCAGTGTTGCCATGCGGATGGTAACTACAGAAAAGAAATTAGTAAGAAAGCAATGTTGAATATTTCACCGTTTTCCTTCAAAGCTGCTGCAAACTGATCACAAAGTTGAACATCATTCTGCATCTAAAAGGATAAAATGAAATTGTGTGAACCGCTCTGGCGATTACTTTTGCTCGAAGATCCTCTTCCACCACTTCTCCACTAACATCCATTGTGAATTGACACGAAACGATTATCTGAAAAGAACCTACGACTTTGCCTACGGTACCGCAGCAAGAAAATTAGCAAAGAACCCTACTCAATACCTAGTAAATAGTCATTTGAAAAAAAACGATGGCAGAAAGGTCGTTTAGTAATTAAAGTTATTAGGTTGCATGACGCCGTTAATAGAAAAAAAGAAAATCAGGTATCTTGACGTCACAGAAAAGCATTGCCAGGAGGCTTGACCTATCACGCAGTACTGGTGCATGTAGGTAGCCAAGTGAACGGCCGATACGCCTGACTACCTTCGACAAAGAACAACTACACAAAATATTAGCGGAATGACAATTGCGTTTTTTTACCAATAGGAACGAAAGTGTTCTGTTATGAGAAACTGGTGCGAACGACTGATATTGGCTCTATGCAACGACATCCTTTAAAGTTTTGTTCCTTTTAACTAACAGAACAATATTCTACCCTTTTTATCTCAACACCATCCAAGCGGTCACAAGCCCCACTCAATCCGATATTCGGGTCCTTGGCCAGCGTCCTACAGGAACACATTTCTGGATGGTGCCCTGCACGAAGAAGGAAATCACAGTAATGTTGATTTGCTTGCAAGCGGAATAAGAGATGTAACTTTTTGATTTCCAAATGAAACAAAAATAGCATGAACATTGAACAATTCGACACAAGCCGCGGCGATTCAGCCAACTGCATAAGGAAGGCGCACCGAAAATCTGCACCATGCCCACGGGACACTACAACTGTTGTGGTGTGGCGAGAGCACCACTATGCACAATGGTTCACCACTTCATAATAAGCGTTCATTATTTTCGTCCGATGAATTGCGTGTATTGAGGAGCGAGTGCATTTATGCTTCCGACTTTTGCTATTTATCGCCCCAAGCCAGGTCGGATTGCCGTGAAGTGGCTTCTCTTTCAAGACTGGCATTGTGGTCATGATTATATATTTGAGAAGTTTTATCAAGCCGGAATTGCTGACTGTTTCAAATTTTAATTTTTAATTTAATTTATCTACATCAAATTGATGTTACGACATGTACATAATACATATAGAACAGAGAAGAGAGGAATGGTGGAATAAAGGGTAGGGATGGG
>JACMIF010001736.1:0-11176 GCA_014805445.1 Diplogasteroides magnus | reverse complement strand
GGGGCCGCTCGTGGCGGACGACGTGTCCACGACTAGCGTGTGTGAATTCGAAAATTTAAATTGTATAAAATTTTTGTAAAGGGCTGGGGCGCCCCCCCCCCCAACCTTAGCAAATTTTTTTATTCAATTTACATTTCGATTTAATCAAGCGTTTCGTGTCCCCGCCTTATGCGTTCGGAGCTTAAATGTATGGACGCGTAGCGAGCTAGTTCCATTATGCATTCAAGAGACAAATCACCTTCATCAAATGATAGGCACTTTCCATTTCTTGTTCACTTTTTCCTTCCAGTGAAAGAGGAAAAGAAAAGTCTCTACAAACATCTCAATGAATACTGTAATGGGATGACAAACTAACGCTAAGAGAATCATACGGGCAAGCATTCGAAGTGTAGGATACTTCTCGTAAGCAAGAGGAAAAACAGGGGATGGGGCACCTGAAGGAACATTCAAGATATGAAGAGAGGAAAGAAAGAATACCTCCACATAGAATATAGACAATGAGTGGCCAGGCCTTCCAATAGTGAGACTCAACTGCGAAATGAGAAGTACACGGTCTGAAGTGATGAATTGTGAATGGAAATGAATAGAAGACTCACTCATTCAGTCCTGTAAAATGATGTTCTGATACAGTGAAGATCTTATCAAAGAGATCAATTGAAGTGAGATGAACAAGTGGAAGAGAATTATCTGTTATTCATGACATTGTGATGAATAACCAAAAATAACCCATTTCTAAATCATTATTACTATGCGATTCTATTTAAATTAATCACAATAACTTGAATTCATAACCTAATCATAAGAGTTAACTTGAACATAGACTATAAACTGTACCGGGTGGTGGTCTGCATAAGATTGCAGTTCTCACAAGTGTATCCAACAAGTGTAAACGATCTGGTTGAGGAAGACTGTCACATTCTGTCACCTGAGTACAATCATTCATTACAAAGAAGAACAAGAGAAAATAATCACCAGAGTGAGAAGCTTCTCAGTTACTCCACATTCCGTCAATACCTTAATTATTCTATTATTGAACCCTCAAAGGAATATTTCACTTTGTGTCCCTGTAACCAATCAGCCTCAGAAGAAGATCCCTCCACACATCCTATGTATGCTACAGCCTAAACAATCAATCGTATATCTATACTTGGAATAATTCGTACCGAATCCACAAATAGAACTCTATAGAATGCCTTTGCATAGTCAGCATCCTCTGTAAAGATGTCCCTCAGTTTGGATAGTCCTCCCACACACGCTTCTGCATATTCACGTGCTGCATTCTGAATAGAGAATGAAATGGAAGAATGAGTGAATGTGTACCTGAAATCGATGGACAATATCAATGGAAGAAGGAGGAACAGCAGACCCAGCTACTCGACGAGCACCAAATGCATCACGAACCTCACAATATAAATATGAATTATACAATTGAATTAGAGTACCGGTTGAGTGATTGCAACAAGTGGAAGCATTGTACATGTATCCATTACACTACGACTTATGTTCTCCTTAATTGTTATAATAGTCAAATCGAACAAAGGATCATACGTTGATCTTCTCGTCTTTCCCTACTGAATTTGCAATTGTTCCCAATAGAGAATCCACAAATACAGGGAAGGCAAATTCCGCACGAAGGAATGAACGGACAAATTCACGAATGAAGAGACGAGCTGGCTGAAAGAGAAGTCGTTCAATAGAGAAGGAAGGGAGTGAACCCACTTTGGCCATTTCCTCCCTTGACATCAAAAGAATTGCAATCTCTGCAGCCAATACCTCAAATAGACTCATTTGATACTGTAATGACAGAAGGGCACTCTACTCTTGTCGTTTCCTTGTTGTCAATTGTGAAGAGAGCATTCAACATCTGCATATTCAACGGAAATCGACTAGCAGCACTTCCCAATTCATTCGACAAAAGAAGACGAACCTGCGAGAAATACAATCATGTAGAGAATTTTAAAAATGAACCAACAATAACTTGAAGGTTATTGGTGTGTCTAGATATCATTTCCTTAAGCATAACAGAGAAGACTGGAGTGACCTCAATGATGAATACGTGCAACTTGTATCATTCTATTCACTCACTTGTTTACTTTTGTAACTGCGTAACTTCATGAGATGTCCAAGTATTTCCATATCCTTTGAGTTTTCACTTGCATCTCCTACATTACATCCAAGGAAGAGAAGTAACTCGAGGGACACTCGTTGTAACTGATAGAGGGATACTGTAATGAATGTCTTCTCCACTCTCACCTTTGCATTCTGTAGCCATCCATCCATTCTCTTTGCTATGTGAAGACGAACCTACAAAAGGAATGATTGTGACATACAAATGACAACAACTCACTTCTGGTATTGAAGAGAAGGCAATCATTGCCCTGAGAAAATGTCGTGGAGGAGAATCTCCAACATGTTCCCATCCCCTCAAATCATTTGCCAATACAATTACTGTAAGGATGAATTGACAAACGTTTTGAGATATTCCAGAGTCATTTTGATGAATTCGCTGTCTCCTTGAGTGAATGAAATTGGAGTTGCATTCTAAAATGAGAGGTAGAGATGCTTGGATGAGTGCGCGTACCTCATCAGGTATGGCTTCAGGAACACAAACATCTCCTCCACATGCAATATACATTGAACGAGAAGGAAAACGAGTACCAAAATGAGCGAGAAGACGGGAAATGAGAGGAAGTGAATGAGGCTCAAGAGAAGATAATGATGGACTCAATGGATAGAGTCAAATCACCTTGTCTACCCATGCTCTGTCACCCAATGCATCGTGAAGGAATCCATGATATAGGACTGAATCAACCGATGAAAGGCCTTCCACAAGAGTTGTCAACCATGATACAACAAGCCCCTTAAGAATTAAGGTTTTCGCACTTCCACAAATCTCATAAACCTGTTTTTCCTGTTGAATTCCTTTTGTAGATGCTAGAAGGCAAAGAAGAGAACGCATAAAATTTGGATTCTGTAATCGAATTCCTTTCTGGATAAGAATAAAGTAGTAATTGTACTTGAATCTTGGAAGAGTACTCTTTGAGTACAGTAGAAAGTGTAACAGAGATGTTTTCCTCGAATGTAATGGAACCATTCTTGTCTCTTCTCTTTTCAATATCTCGAAGAGCCGCACACATGTATCGAGCAACCTTCATTTCATTCATTTCATCATATACATTCAATTACCAACCTTGTTGAACTTTTCACTCACTGCAGCCTCAAAAACAGTGCTAGCGAATGACTTGTATTCAACCTTAGAATAGATAATGAACAAGAATGAGAGGGAGTCTATGAACCTCAGTCTTCTCACAGAATGCTCTGTGCGAGTCCTCCAATGGTGGTTTCAGAGCGACATTAGTAGCAGTTGTGGATGAAGAGACACTCATCTGAGAGTACAGTAGTGGACTACAATAGGACATGTTTGTACCTTAGAAGTAGTTGAAGTGGATGCAAAGTCTAGTCTTGGTTTCTTCATTGGTGCAGCAGGTGAAGAACCTCTTGAAGGGGAAGAAGGAGCACGTGTAACAGGAGGGGGATTACTCTGAATAGATAGTTATTCCAACAGATAACAATCATTCTTACCTTTGGTAATGGTCTCTTCACTGCAACTGATCCGAGTGCATTAATGGAAGGTTTCGGTCGTATTGCTTCAACATGTGCTCCACTATTCGCCATCGCTGCTTGAGCAGCCTAAAATAATTTTTTCGTTGTGCGAATACGCCAATACATTTTATCGTCAATTCCTTGACGCAGCTAATTTCAGCAATGCTTGTTCTTCACGAACCTTTTTGCTCTTTTTCCCCAACGGAGCACTCATAATGGCAAGGCCGTCGTTCAGTAGAAACGAATCAATCCGACCACCTGATATGGCTAATAAGTTTCCATACTATCGCAATGAGAAGAGAACAAAAAACAAGGAACGCAATAATTATTTGCATGAATTCGTATGTAGAAATGAAGCTCAAAACGTTGCGACTACGTCCCCATTGACTACAGTAATACTCAATTCGTGATGACTCAAAATTGAAAAAAATATGTTCAGGCGAGGTAATACAGCCTTCGTAATCAGTATTCAATGAAGAATATGAAATTCTAAATAGCTACGAATACAATTCATAGGCCGAATTTTGGAGCTTTCAGGATGCCCTTGATTCCCAAAAATCATTATTCGAAACCGTCTCAGCCAACAAAGACCATCTCATGAATGACCTATGAATTACCACTACAAATTTCAGATTCACAAACATCTATTCATATCATAAAGGCCATCCTTTCCAATAAGGCATACTCTTTGTGATTCGCGAAACGTTGACATTCCACTTCAAGTGAGAGGTGCGCGTATTACAAATGCAGAGTAGAAGCCTCTCGACGGGAATAGGAAATAACCGTATAAAATTAAAAAAGACAAAATTAAGTAAATAAATACAAGTTTGGGAAATTCATCACAACATGTTTATCGTATCTGCGATCGATAAAACCGTATCATTCTCGCCTGCAGAATAAAAAATTCAATAAGATCTGTCTCGTAGCTATTATTACCGTACGATGCTTATTGATATTGATTTCTATGAAATACAATAAACATTAATTTTGCCACTTGTCTTGGTACAAGTGGCGGAATTGATAAATATCGTTACAATTGGATTACAGTAACTTTTCTGCTGTCAGTGATAGTGCACTATTGAGTCAGCACTTCACACATGTGCATACATTCTTGATTGCGCGTCCACTGTGAATAAGGGTCTCAAAAAGCACTAAAGTGCTTTTGTCATTCGTCTAATCTCTATTGAACTGTTGACTGCTTCATGTGAGAGACACACAAATGATATGTGATCTAGACTGTTGAACTTGCTGTTCGAAGTAAAGCGACAGTTACAGTATTCATACCAACTCATTGGTTCTTGGATTGCCTTGAAGAATTTACAATTGTCGTGAAACATTGAACTTAATATTTATCCACACGCATTTTATAACCTAGTTGTTGATAAGTAATTATGTACATTTGATCATCTCAGTCTCATTTCATCTCAATGATTGTGACAACAATGCAGTCGTTGTATCCAATTGCATCTTCCCTATTTGTGAAATGGTTTGCATTGACTTGGCGTCAATTTGATACATTGAATGACATGCAGAGCATTGAGTAAACATGAAAGCCGGTACCTATTGGGGGAAGGGATTTGTGTAGAAGCAGATGTACGAGTAGAGTGTATCGAGAGAGTAGAGAGGGGGAGGGAAAGGGATCCTTTGAGGGAAGATCATTCGAGTCTCTACTGTCAATGATGATGTGGGAATGTAAGTTGTCTTTATTCTCTTATTCATTCTGTCCTCTTTCACTTTAATCTCATTGACAAACAAGATGAATGGGAGAAGTCAATGGTGGAAAGAGGTAGCAACCAACGCAATTTGACTCATCCAAAAAAGTATTCCTCTCTTGAATAGAGACGCCATCTCGTGTGCAATTATGTCTTCTTTCGACAGTTTTGTCCCTGAATGAGGGAGAGGAAAAGAGAAGAAGAAGAAGAAGAATGATCCTTTCTCATAACTGAGAAAGAACTATTGTATTGAATGGGTCGGAATGATTGTCCCTTCACTGTCCCTTCCCATTCACATCCCCTTTCCATTCAATATCTCCATTCACTTCTTTCACTTCTTCCGTCTCAGATTCCGCTTCGTCAGTCTTTTATTCTATCGTATCTCATGTTCCGTCATGACTCAATCTGTCATTCCATTATAAAAGTGAATAGAGGATATAACTTGTCTCTTCTCCCTCTCCTCAATTTTCCTTTCAACTCGTATTAGTCTCTGTAGGAAGAGATAATCTATGGGGATAGTCCAAGTGGAAATCGTTGAGGGACAACAAAAATGTGAGTGAGGTGTGTAGAATACACAACCAGTTGTTGTTAGCCATGCCTATGACAACAACTCTTCTCAATGATATTCCTTATGTCGAATAGTCTTCCCTCACAAGTTCTCCCTCATAGTTTCTTCTTCTTGTAACAACTTTGCCTCTCTTTCCAACCCATTCACTCCCACAGTAATCCTTCTTATCCCAGTCTCTTTTCTCTTATAATCACAATGGTATACAGATACTGTGGGTGGAGATGCTCCTCCCTTCTGTCTTCCCATTCCATCTTCCCCTTTCCTTCATGCTCCATTCCCTCCTTTCATTGTCCCTTCACTCAATCCCAGTCATTCCCTTCTGATTCATTCATTGTAATGTAGGTGTGAGGGGTGTGGTTTGCCTTTCCCTCATTCTCTTCCTTCTTCTCACTCTCATTCACTTCTTCTGTATACCATCTCCCTCAATGTCCTTCTCTCCTAAAACAGTCACTAAGGAGCATTCAATCAGTCTGTTCTCATCCCTTCCCCTTCATTCCTTCCATTTCAGCCATGTCATATTCATCTGCAACTCCTTCTGCAAGGGCTCCTCTTGGTGGAAGAACAGCCTCCAATGCCAGTCAGTGTCTTCTTCTATTCATTCCTTCATCTTTCCATTTGAGCCTCTGGTAGAATGTTGAAGATTGTGACTGAAATGTCGTCTGGACATACTTCTGGATTGTCTCCTTTCGGTCAGAATGCAGCATCTACAATCAGAGATTCAAGAGAAAGAGAAAAGAAGGAAATGAGTGATCTGAATGACAGATTGGCATCATATATTGAGAAGGTAAACAAGAATGATTCATCTATCAATTCTTCCATTCAAGGTTCGATTTCTGGAGGCACAGAACAGAAAGTTGGCGGCAGATCTGGAGAATCTGAGATCTAAATGGGGAAAGGACACTCATACAATCAGACAAATGTTTGAGGGAGAATTGTCGGTGAGGAATGAGAAGAAGAAGGAAAAGAGAAGGAAAAGGGTTACAGGATGCACAGAAACTGATTGATGATACAAACAAACAAAGGAAAGATGTTGAGAATCAGATAAAGAAGATGATTGACGAATTGACTGAAGTGAGAAAGAAGTAAGTGAATGAGAAAGAGACACAATGAGTGAAGAGTACAGATATGAAGATGCAGTGGCTGCCAGAAATGGAGACAAGGCTAAGATCGATGAACTTCTTGTTACTCTATCCAATATCGAGGCTGATATCAGTCTTCTCAAGAGGTTATTCATATTGACTATTCATCATTATTGATTGGATTCAGACGAATTGCACAATTGGAAGAAGAAGTGAAGAGAATGAAGGCAGAGAATCAAAAGATGATATCTGAACTACAAAGAGCGAGAACAGTTGAGTGAAAAGAGAAGAAAGGGGAAAGAATGAATGATGCAGGATCTGGATCAGGAGACTCTCAATAGAATCGACTATCAGAATCAAGTACAGACTCTTCTGGAGGAGATTGATTTCCTGAGAAGAGTTCATGATCAGGAGATCAAGTAAGGAAAGAGAATATATATGGAAGAATGTTTATTGAAGGGATCTACAAGCAATTGCATCTCGGGACACTACTCCTGAGAATAGAGAATTCTTCAAGAATGAACTATCTTCTGCCATTAGAGACATCAGAGAAGAGTATGATCAGGTGAGAGACAAGGGGAGGAGAAGAGAGTACAGACCGTTAGAGAATGAAGAGAGTGGGAAGGAATGAGAGAGTACAGACAAACAGAGACATTCAGCATACAAACACTCAACGAAATGATATGGAGTCATGGTACAGACTGAAGGTACAAGAGATCCAGACTCAATCTGCAAGACAGAACATGGAACAAGGGTAGGGTAGTCAATCGATAGGAGGGAATTACGGTATTCCACTTAAGATATGCAAAGGAAGAGGTGAAGAGACTCCGTACTCAACTGTCGGATCTCAGAGGAAAGTTGGCAGATCTTGAGAGCAGGGTGGGAAGAATATTGTGAATGATGGAATGAGTGAGATTTTGTAGAATTCTATGCTGGAGAAACAGATTCAAGAATTGAACTATCAATTGGAAGATGACCAAAGGTGAGAGAAAAGAAGGAATGAAAGACAAGTCTATTGAAGATCATACGAGGCTGCATTGAATGACAGAGATGCACAGATAAGAAAGATGAGAGAAGAATGTCAGGCATTGATGGTGGAACTACAGATGCTATTGGATACTAAACAGGTGAGGAGAAAGAAGAATAAGGAAGGGAAGAGGACATTCAGACACTTGATGCTGAGATTGCAATCTATAGAAAGATGTTGGAAGGAGAAGAGAATAGAGCTGGATTGAAACAATTGGTGGAACAAGTAGTCAAGACACATGCACTCACACAGGAGACTGATACAGGTAGAATAGAAGGAGAAGGAAATGGAAAGAAAGGAGGATTACAGAGACAATGAGAGTTGTCAAGGGTGAAACTGCATCTAGATCATCATTCCAAAGATCTGCAAAGGGAAATGTTTCCATTCAAGTCAGTCATTCATTCACTCATTCAATAGTCACCCCTCTCTTGTAGGAAGTCGCTTCTGATGGAAAGTTCGTTGTTCTACAGAATACTCATAGAGCAAAGGATGAGGTCATTGGAGAATGGAAGTTGAAGAGGTGAGTGAATGAGAAGAGAAGAGAAGGAAAGGGGAATGGAATATAGGAAGATTGATGGAAAGAAGGAAATTGTATTCACTCTACCACAGAACTTCGTGTTAAGAGCAGGAAAGACATTGAAGGTGAGTGAAGAGAAGAAAGAGGGAATGACATGACATTCAGATATTTGCACGAAATCAAGGAATCAATGCTCCTCCTGATCAGTTGGTATTTGAAGGAGAAGAATCATTCGGACAGGGATCAAATGTCCAGACAATCCTATACAACAAGGAAGGAGAGGTACACAATCAATCAATATCTGACATTACAGTAATCCATTCAGGAACGAGCAACTCACATCCAGAGACAGTCAAACAACTGAGTCCATTCCCCTTTCATTTCATCCCATTCACTGCCTATCAGACAACATTTGTATTTGAGTGAATGAATAATAGTTGCACTCTTTTCTTCTTATTCACACTCTTCCCTTCAAGGGAAAAGGAACAAAGATTGTCATAAGTGACAATTCCACAGCACTCATTCCATCTCACTACATCCACTATCGTATTCTTCCCTTACAAGATAAATAGAGATATTCTAACATTCGGATGAAGAAGAAATGACAAAAAGATGTTGCATGTGTGAATGGAAGAGAAGTGCCATCTCTCCCACTAAGCCTTCCCCTTCATTCCATTCACATCCCCCATTCATATCATTCTTCATCATCACAAGTCTTCCCGTTCATTTGCATATCATCCGTGTAATGTACATAGTATGGTTGGCAGTTAGACTACTTAAATGCATTCGCTACCTCTGCTTCTCCACAGAGCGGCTGTCTCCCGCGTACGAGGGACAACCGCTCTGGGGAGCAACAGAGATAGCGAATGCACTTAAGTAGTCTAACTGCCAACCATAGTACATAGTATCATCCCAATCAAGAATCAAGAATGAGAGAGTATTCTCTCTTTTTGTCTGACCATTCAAATTCACAGATCATATTCAAATGCACGCTGTTTGAGATGCCTTCGGAGATTGCAACAAAAGTTCGTGTTAGCTGTTGTAGAGAGAGGGAATTATTGAACCGATAACTATTCATTCGCCTGATTGGACGAAAACTACTCTTGGAAAAATATCAAAATAGCTATCGGAAAGCAGATTTTCAGTGACGAAGAAAAAGTTTATTCTGGCTAGTAACTATTTTATTCTTGAATTTTGACCCAGAATCTTTACCATCAAACGGTAGCTCTCTTTTCCCTCACATCGCCAACGTCTCTTTTTCTCTATTTTCTATTTTTTTCATGAATGGGGCGTTGAATGCGCATCGAAATTCACGTTGTTAAATATTTGTCTTTATTTGAAGATAAACTAGCCTTGGCGATGTGGATCGTAAAGTAATGGTAAAATGTTTATATCGAATTTAAAGAATTTAAAGTTTCTTACGAAAATGAACTTGATCTCAAACAACGAAGTGAATTTGAATATGATCTCTGAATTTGAATGGTCAGACAAAAAGAGACCATGCTCCCTCACACTCCATTTAGATCTCGTCTCCCATCTCATCCACATTATTCTATCATTGTCTTTCCCCTGTGGGCGGTCATCTGGCCGTTATTCTTCCTCTGAGGAAGATATGATCAACACTTCCTCTGATCTCAAGACTGTAAGTGTTGTCTATTGAATGGATTGAATGTCTTGTTGTTTAGTATCAGTCACTTGTTCCCCTTCGATCCCTTTCTTCACAAGAATCTATCATTGTGACTGGAGATCCCATCTGTTTGACTCGTCACTATGTGAGTGTCCCTTCTCTTTCTTCTCATTCTCATCTCTTAAGGGACGTCTTCTCAATACAACGAGTAGTGAAGTGAGAAGACCTGTGGTACTCACGGGAGAACGAATACTCATCCTTTACATGAAGGGAAACAAAGGTGAGACAAGTGAGGGAAAGACGACTCAGTCCATTACAGGGTTCAATATTGTACTCTCAAAGTGTACTGATACAGTGATGAGAATGGACTTTGTACGTATAAAGAATAAGAATGACACAATGGTAGACAATACACAATGAATACTACAATTGACTTCCATTACAGAGAAGATGCACATTCAAGATTCGATTCCCTTATGGAGCAGTTCAGTTGATTCTGTTGAATGATGAGATATGCAAGTGGAGGAACGAACTCATAAGGGCTATCGATCCAGTAGTCAAGATTGAAGAGACAAGTGGGATACTGTAGAGCATACTGTAGAGAGGAGAATCTTCAGCCATTGTACGAGCACCTTCATTCATCATTCAACCGAGAGAGAAGGAGGAAGGAATGAAGATGGAAGTCGTGTCAGAACACACTGTCAGTTATGGGGTTGCTGTAGGGAGAAGGAGGATTACGGTAGGAGGATACAAGGACGGATACGAAGGAAAGCAGTGAGGAAGGATCAGAGTATGACAATACAAGTGAATACACGGAGAGACAGACTGAAGTAGAGGTACGAATGAGAAGAAGATGGAATGGAAGAGACTACTGTAGGAGACTCCAATCATTCACATCGAAGAAGTGACACAAATTGGAGAAGGAGAAAGACTTCCATCTGTACGTATTCATTCTCATATTGATTGATTGTTACATAATACATACCATTATAACCCTCGTTTCCTTCTTTCCTTCCATTGATTCTTTCTTCTTTCTTGAATCA
>JACMIF010001735.1:0-21820 GCA_014805445.1 Diplogasteroides magnus | reverse complement strand
CATATCCGGTAATATCCGATCGATTCCAGCTGAGTGTCCGCACTTCAGACTTGCCATCGCATGGAGTGCTTCGGAAGGGAGAAAAGGCGGTAGAGGGTCCTGTGATATCGATGGAATAGCCAGAGGGAAGGAAACCAATGGCTGGTACAGGGCAGTGTAGTAAGTGTAAAAGAACCGGTACCGGGGATTCTTGACTCACAAACTGCACAAACATCCCAGCTGATCTTGTCCAGGGCCTCCTCGAACTCCAGTTGGTATGAGGGAGATGAGAGGGTACGGGCGTTGATGGAAAACAGGCGAAGACGATCCATACAGGTGACTACTGCTACCGCCAGTCACGTCTTCTGGTAGAGGATTCTTGGCCAATGTGACGGGGCAGGTTGGGCAACCGGCGGGAGGAATCGAAGCCTAGTGGGGGTTGGTCGACGACCCACTGTAGCTTGCCTCACACTTGAGGACCGGGACCGCCAACCGACCGCGCGCCACGAAGAACAGACCGAAGAATCAAATATCATAAAATATCCAACAAAGAAGAGTACAACGACTAACAAAAATCAGGCGTGAATCAAATCAGGACAGAGTGCTACATGAATTCAATTGATTTTCCGAAAATTTTCAGTCTACTGTTGATTCTAGTGGAGAAATTCAAACTAAAAATATCCTAAATTCCAAAATTTTCTATATTTTTAAAAAATGTGTAAACACTCACTCCTTCAGTAAGCACCGCATCCTCGTCCTCCACGATGCGAACTCTCCTCCTGCAAAGAAGATGCAAATCATACGAAACATTTCAATACCTATGTGTTCCTCTAACCCGGATCAATTACGTTTCTTGCGGTCCTTATAACATTCAAGATTATCTGTATTCATGACTTGACTTCTTCATGTGACGAATACCCAGCTCAATTACGTTTCACTCAATCCTTGTAATATGGACCATAATGTATGGGAGTTGATTTGTTCTCTCTGCGATAATTTCGAATACCCCGTTGAACTAAGTTTCAGACAGACCATATAGCTTCGGACAAAAACACACATGCATAATGCGTGAACCTCAGGAGTAAAAAAGTTAAAATACCGTACCTGACCGTCGTACTGCCGCTCTCGCTGTCGTTGCGTGCCCGCGACGACGTCGTCTCATTTTCTCGATTCGGCGTCTGCGACGCTCGGGGCCCGTCGTTCCGGCCTGGAAAACGGAACAATTATTTCATCAACCCGCAAAATCAAGCGATATATAGCACAAATAAAAACAAGAAAACTAACGTATGACACCGTAGCCTATCGCTTGGTCACAACAAGAATTGGTTCGATTCTAGTGAAGAAAATAAATATTTTCTTCATTCTTGATTTTGTTGTCTGGCCACAATCATACATGCGCAGGTCATTATGGAATTGCGCCGGACAATCACATCAATTCGATCAGAAAATAACGTGCAACTTCTTTAGCCTTTCTAAGATTGACACAAGATTACTTTTCTACTGTGACCCAAGAAAATCGGTGAAAAACTCGCTACTGACGATTGGCTGCTCCTCTTGGCATCCAATGAGAAGTCATCTCTGCGGCCGGGTGCCGATCTCTTCACGCCACCGTTCGAGTAGTCGTTGCGGTAGCTGAATTTAGAAATATTAAACCCTTATTAGAAATTAAGGGAGTAATTTTAAACAAAAAAGAAAGGAAAACTGTTGATCAGCTCTCTGAATTTCTTTTCAGAGCAGACATGACTTGGCTGATTCATGGGTGCATGTTGGTGAAGTAAGAGCATTTCGAAATTACATTTCAATAAATTTCGGAGTTTTGACTAAAAAAACAGTTTTCTCACCCGCCACGTCGATCGTCATCTCTGCGTCGTTCGGCGCCGTCCCTCTCGCGGGCGAACATTTCGAATCGGCCGCCCCTTCTCTCGTCGTCCTCAGAATCTCCCATACTGAAAGAACCAAACTAAATATAGAAACATAATAAGATCAAGAAATGACACAGCAAACGAGTTCGCGAAAAAAGTTTTCAGAAAACCAAGTGCGAGCCAAGTCTGAAATTTACGCGCTATGAAACATTGCTGGCGCGAAACGAAAACTACCGTACTCAACAGTAGGCGATCGCAGCGTCGCTTCCCCGCTATTTGTTTTTTCAATGCTTGAAGAGTGATCACTCATGACCTTCCTCTGGTGGCAGAAATTCAGATAAGTAGAGAAACCGAGGGAAAGCGAGATAAACCAAGATTTCTGAGGGAATCCCAGGGAAACTGAAGGAAACCGAGGGAAAAGGGTCGTCCTAGTCACATCAGCATTTGACTATGACCTTGCTGTTCATTTGAATTCCCAAATGGATTGATTTCTTCGCGCAGTTGTTCATCGCATACAAAGGCCACCCGATATTCTTATTGTTATCTACTTGTAATTTTGCGATATCATGGCCGTTTTGTGGGATTGGACTATGAGTTGTCTATGAGGGAATGAGACAACTGCGCGGCGGAGAAGAATGACGACAAATTTACCGTTTTTAACCCCTAATATCCTCCTCGTGAAACCTATTCCAATCGTCCTCTTTGCGGGATCCTTTGGCAATATACCGCCTAAATATCTGAAACTCATTCCGCCTGTCTTTTTGCGCGAAATCGACACCTGCGAATGGACACACTGGTGATAATAGCAGCTGGATCAAATGTAAAAAGACGTACATCTGTTCGTTGAACAGCCATACGCAGCTGACAACTACCCCTGCCCCGCACAATGTGCGATGCACATGGTCACTTTTGGTCTGTTATCTTAGCCGTCTCGTCGACTGGATTCTCTCTCTCATTGCCATTGTCACTGTCCCCCAGCAGCTTCAAATATGTTTCACACAAGTTTTATTACTGGAAATATGAATGATGTCTGTTCTAATCACCGTTACAAGTCCCTTACAAACTATAACAAAAAAGTCGCCCCGATAGCCTCGATCACAGAGCACAATGTCCCTAGTAAGGTTGGCAGTTTGACTAGGTTTTCGGATATGTTTCACCGTGGTTTCAGATGTTGAATTTATAAGAGCTGTGAAACATATCCGAAAACCTAGTCAAACTGCCAAAATTAGTCCCTAGTCTCATGTCAACCGAATCCATTCTGTTCTGCAGCCATTTTCTCTCGTTCCGCAACTGTCACATCACATCGATCAGCTCCATGATAGACACTAGTACTAGAAACAACGCCCCTTGTGGTTCTGTGACTCGTCACCCCGGGAGTCCACTCACTCTCCCCTTCCTCCTCTCCACTGAGCTGCTATCTCTCATCACAAAGAGACGGCAGCTCAGAGAGAAGGAATGAATGGGGGGGGGGGGGGGGGTAGAAGGAGGGAGCCACAAGCCCATCACCTCCGCTTTTTATGCAACAACACAAGGCTGAAGTTCGCTCTGGGTGGTCATTTGAGTGGGAATTACCTCCGGTCGGATATGAGAAAAGAACATCTAGAGTATCTAGAGCGAAATTCTGATCTATGTGTCTGGTATGCTGTTGTAGACAACCGCAATGCAGAGACAAATAATAAATACACGAAATGTGTTTGTATATTTAATGTGTTTTCTTGTTCGGCACTACATAAATGTTTTCAGTGATGGAAGCGATACTTGCTACATTTGGGTGATTAGTAGGGTGTCGTAAATGGGACTATATTGACAGCCGTCATGACTAGTGGTGTATTCGAGCTGAAAGCACGAACGGGCGATTATAGACGCAAAAATAGAAATGATGCAAATTTATACCGGCTGTCAATATAGTCCCATTTGCGACACCCTCGTGATTAGGCCATCAGAAGGAACGAAATTGTAGACAATTGAATTGGTTGGTATATGGATACGCAGTGAAGCTTATAATAGGAGAAAACAATCGTCCATTGTTTTAAAGGAGCCACAAAGGGAGATTTATTTGCATGCACTTTCGGGTTCACTTCTCTCCATCCCAACCCCCCCCCCTCCCCACTTTCTCGTCGTCAGAGCGGTCTACTATAACAACGAGAGAGTAAGGGAATTCGAGAGAAGTGATCCCTAAAGTAGCATGCAAGTAAACTTCCCTTTGTGGCTCCTTTAAGAATAAGGGATTTTCACCAGTGAAGGTATCCTCGAGCCAGCATATAACTGTCGTTTATTCCCCCTTGGCACGCGCCATAAAGCCATTTCCTCTCTTGTCTCAAGTCTGAGACGATCACAGGCGAGAGAGTATTGAGAACTCTGAGAGACAGAGTAAGAAAGACAGCCATAGAGACAATAGGAAAGTGAGAGACGGAAGAAAAAGAGATAGTCCTTTGGCCATGGTCAAATCGCCCTTCGGGTCATAAACTTGACCGAACGAGTGGAGAGAAACAATACGGACAACATTTACAAGGGATATCCACCAACTGAGGAGAATCACAAAAAGTATGAATCCAGCTATTTCAGATATGTTTCATGATGAATGCATAAATTGCGTGATATGAGAATAATACACTGGTGACGAGATTTAATTTTTTTCAGAACGTTTTCATAGTTAGTGCCGCGATTTTCCACGGATATCTTGTTGACATTTTTTCAAATAAAATTATCACAATGTCGTCTCGTGGCAGAATGTTTATGAGGCGAAGATGACTGTATCTGTGAAGATTCAAAGCGAATTTAGCGGATGTGAAACCGTGTTTCGTAGAAAAAATTTTCATCAGCCGACAGCTCTTCGTTTTTCCGTTTTGTCAAAGGTCGGTTCGAATAATAAACTATGAAACTGCATCGCTGCGTGTTGCAATGCCATTGTTAAACTCTTGATTATCTGTCATCTTCTGTGTTTCAGAGTAGATTTATAGGTAGAAGAGCGCTGGGCTGAGAATCACGATCACTGTGCGGCCTAACAGTCTACAAAATGTTTTTACATAAGCTACTCATTTGACTTTCATGACCATTCGTATTTCTCCAATATTGCGCCACGAACTCATGCAATTGCCGATAGAGCAAGTTCAATAAATGTTTGTAAATAGATATGAATGACACTTTCAAAGGTTAAATAGTTTCAGCGTAAACTATAAATGTTGAATATTTAGTTTCTCAGATTTCCTGATTTCAGAGTCTGGTTATCAATTCTAAAACATTCAAGACTCAATTCGATAGCGTCACACACACGCGCCATGCATAACTTTCAGGGTTTAATAAATGACATATGATTCGATTAATGATGATATCGCAATCAGCCCGATCTCTCATTATTATGCAACGGAATCCATACGGAAGTCCACATTTCTGCCGTCTAATTCCCCCGGAGCGGTTGTCTCTCTCTCACGTGTTAAACAACCGCTCCGAAGGAACAAGAGGACAGAAATGTGCACTTCCGCTTGGATTCCGTTCTTTACTCATTACATCACGTTTCGAGATTCGTTCATTGGTCAGATGTTTCTATGGAAGGTGTGCTGCTTATGGCAGAGACGATGAAGAGATCGTATGGATTACGGTAGATTATCGATCGGACGTTTCGTGAAAATCTTCACATCATCGTTTCCATTCCTCCCAATGCAGTTCTGTCTGTCCGCTCAAGCCGCGACCCGATAATCGACACTAATCCCTGTTTCTGTTCCGGTCTCTTCTTATGGCATCACTTATCCCCTGCCATGGACGCCCTCAAAGGGCCCGTATCTTACACCTATGGCCGGAGACTCAATATGGCCCCAGACAGACGTGTCAATGCATTAAGTGCATTTGTCATTCGCCTAACCTCCACGGAGTGACTGTCTCTTCATGACATTAGCAACCACTCCGTGTGGGTTGAACGTATGGCAAATGCACTAAATGATAAGGGTGCCCAACCCTCGATTCTTCATCAGACCCCCGCCACGAGACGTGGTCATCGTCTTCCTCCTTTCCTCGGCGGTATACTCTTTTTGCAACTGAATTGGCGACGCCAGCAGTCAATGTCCACATGGACAGATCGAACGAATTGAGACTAGGGTAGACAAAACGATTCACATCCGATTCGCGAACCATTCATTCTGCATCACTTATCTCCTGCCATGGACTCCCCTCAAAGGCCCAGTGTGTTACACCTATGACCGGAGACCAATATGGCTCCTCGAATCTTCATCAAACAAGCCGTGTAAATGTAAGAGCTGTAGACGTCCCCTTCCTCCTTCCCCCAGGTTTCTAAATCAGTATTACAATTCATTTCTGCTTTTCAATTCTCCGCGGAACGGCTGTATCTACGAGCGACAGACAACAGCTCCGTAGAAAATGGAAGAGTCAGATATATATTTGAACACCGATTTAGAAGCCCTAGAATACACTTCGTCAGCCGTTTCGAGGTCTCCTGGACCGATTTATATTTTGTTTTTCCAGTAAGAAGTATGATAAGATCGAATTGTGGAGAACACGTCTCTCGCCCATTACAAGCCACATGAAAATCAACATATCGATTCAACCGACTCTTTCACTACATTTTATTCGTAAATGCGATTAAACTTATCAAACGCTCTAACAAGGAGAATGTGCGTTTGTTTTCATTCTCAATAGTGTTTTTAGTTAACAAACGCACAGAAGGATAATCACATGGCGCAAAATTTCAACAAAAAAGTTTATCAATTTGAGCATGTGAAACTGTGCAAAAACCTCCGCAGCTCTACCAGCGTTAGCAAACAACGTTTTAACAGAAAACAATAGTAAGAAAAGTTAGCAATACCTGCTGTTCAACCCGTGATTTGATCTGCGATTAGTGCATGAATAATACAATCGAAAACAATGCAATTGTCTCGTTCCACCCTTCTAATGATAACATGGACAGCAGAACCATGGAAATTTGCGACATAATGATGAATTGACAAAGGCGAGAACTCAAGTGTCACATCCACTATTTTGGCGCAAAAAGCCAGATGAATGTCAGAAATTGGATTTTTTAAAATAGTATTGAATGATGTGATTATGCGGGAATCCTGGATATGTAACGTAACTCGATCCTGTTTAGAGCATCTACAGATATTGAATGATGTATATTCATTCGAGAACGGGGATGGAATAAACAACTATTAATTATTACATTTGTGATAGAAATTAGGGTGTCGCATGTGAGTCTTTTAGTGCATTCATCGTGTCTTTACTGTCAGCGGTGCTGTTCTCTACAAAGTGCGGACACAACCGCACCTCGGAGAGTAGAGGCATAACGAATGCGCAAAAGACTCACATGCGTCACCCTAATAGAAATTCATTATTTTAGAGGGAAATCTATTAAAGCAATGGGTCTACGTAAGTCAAACAATAGCAAACCCTTTGACTGAGATCTCGTTTTTCTGTGTGGTCGGCTCCAAATTCTTGATTTCCTCATAATCAAGCTCGAAGAATTCCGCCGCAGCGACTGGGGAGGCATGCGAAAATGAAGGCTCCCTGCTGTAGCGAGGCGAGTAAGGTGAAGAAAGTGCGGAGCCGCATGGATGATCCATTACCACCTGGAAAATATATTTAAAATTTACATTTAAAATAAATTTAAATAAATTTAAAAAAAACAATTTTGGTTACCTTAAATAAATCATCCGCATTCTTTTCCTTCATCTCCTTCTTCTCCTTCTTCTGATTGTATGTGTACGCAGCGTGAAAGAGCAGGGAAGAGTTCTTGTCGGTTGTACTTCTTGAGTCGTCCAAGGTTTTGAGCTTCTGAATGTACAGTATTACTATTTACTCTACTTCCCGTGATTGAGGATTGACCGCGAAAAATATGAAGATGTGCAACAGGTTCTTTTTTATAATTATTAAGGGCATTTCAATACCTCCACTGCTTCCCTATCCACCGCTCCACACGCGTGCTTCAGTGTGGCTGAGAATCGATGCAGAATGAACAGCAGAACACCGAGGAAGATCAGGAAGAAGACGAGGGAAGTAAGGATATCTACAACATTTACAGTTTAGCCTACACTATCTGGTACCATTGCTGAAGTGAAAGATGCTAAGTATTTCTGGTGATCGTGAAACATATTGGAAACGAGCGAGAAAAAAAGAAAAAGACTCACGCAACCAGAAGTACTGAGCGTGTGAGGGGGAGGTTCTTGCTGGAGAAGGAGTGGGAGTCTCACATCTGAAAAAAAATTTCTTTTTATTTTCGTTTTTAGCCATTTTTCACTTTAGTCGTTGTGAGTTATGTAATTACAACGGAAAAAATAGCAAAGAAAGGTGACACATATTACAATTAGCGTGTGTGCTGTATTAATATTCAAAAATAATTTATGTTATGTATGTGACCATTATTATGACTAAAATACTCGTCACCCACCTATCCCCTCTGTATCCCTCCCCGCACCGGCAGTCGATCTTCTCCCCTCTGATCGCACTGCACACTCCGCCGTTGAGACAGACTCCCTCCTGAATGGAATTGAATAAGTCTTGAAAGGAAAGCTACCGTAATCAGGTTCATTAGGATACTTGATCAATTCGTAATTTATATCTCTAATCCGCAAAGAATTAAATTGAAAGCAGTTACATAAAGTTATCGGTCCGAGACATTTTCCTGTTTTACATACCTATGCACACTTTATTTTATTTAAAAAGGCAAATGTTTCACCTTGCACATCGCCATCTCGCACCACTTCCCCGAGTATCCAAAAGGACATCTGCAATGAAAGTGCGCTCCCGGCAGGTCGATCGGCGTGCACCGGCCTCCTGAACGGAAGAAATGGTTACTGTAGCTTCGCATCTATTGATTTTTAAGTTCATGGAACGTTGAATCGACACAATGAGGTCGTGATCCATTCAAAATACAGCGTAGATAGATCTCTCTTTTGATTCGAGGATTCTTCGGATTGCCATAAATCACGAACAGTGGTGGTTGTAAAGATGTTCCCCTCTTTCTGTCTATTTGATCCAGTCTATTTGACACCACTGGCGGCCCTTTTCTTTGTCTCGTTCCCTTTCAAGTAAGGGGACTTTGCGACACTGATGATATTACATGATCAGGTGGTTGTAAAGAGCTGAACGCATTCGCTGGCCACATAAATATGTAACCATGTCATTCATTGGAAGATCAAGAAACAAGGATTAATTTTATTTATTGAAGGGTGAAAAACGTTGATTCGGGCTTAGGTTTTAGCACATCGATGAATAACAAAGAACTACCGAGGAAAGAGGAATGACCCACCATTGAGACATATATTCGCATTCGCAGTACAGATTTCGTCTCCCGTCTTGTTCCTCCCGTAATCTATGCCGCAAAAGCGACCGGTCTTGCCTGAAATATTCCACTATTTTAGGATTTTCATAATTATTGATGTAACTGTGTTGAAAGTAAGCATCAATATTGTGCATATAATCTTGTGCATGAAACTCATTGATAATCATGAATAAGGGACAAAAGAAGACGAAGAGATTTCTCACCCTCTGGACAGACGCATTCATAAGATGAGGATCCAGTCATCGCGCACTTGGAGCTTTTGGCACACGGAGACCGACGGTCACAGAAGGTGGTGTCTGAAGGAAGATAATAGTGCCATAAAGGTGAAATTGAAATATGCACTGCATGCCAATGCTCCACAATAGAGAGTTAACTGTTTTCATGATCTTTCAGTCTGTTGAAAGATCGATATCATCGCGAATTTAATTGTAAGACACGAAAGACAATAAAAACTAGGATTTATAAAACATTAATTTTGAGGATTTCTTATTCGTTTAATCTCTGCGAAGTGGTTATTTGTCGAATGTAAATATGGATAACCGCGGCGCGACGATTAGACGAATGAGAAATGCATAAAATTACAGAGTTTGTAACCCTGATGGAAACCTACCAATATCACAGAATCGTCCACTCCAACCGGGAAGACATTCACAGGTCTGCGGCGTGTTGTTCCTGCACTTACCGTTCACACAACCGACCGCCGGTACGCACTGAAGAATATTTGACTTTTATATGCCCGCGAAAATAACATTTACGCGCGAAATTCAAAAAAAAAAAACAAACCTCATCGCAGTTCGGACCCGTGAAGCCTTCGATGCACTGGCAGTGGAAGTTCTCGTCGCATCTACCGTACTGGCACGAGGGGCAGTGACCTACAATGGATCGATAATCAGCTTGGGATTCTGTAACATTAATCAATAGTGAAGCATGGTCCCCAACAACTGTCAACATCCTTTGCATGTGCCCCTAATCCCCCTCTTCCGCGGTCAAAAGGCCGTAACACTAATGAGATCAGCAGGTGTATCCAAGAGTTTGTTTGCACTTCCACTAAGCGGCTGCCCTTTTGCCTGAACCATAAAGGGTTACGGTAGCCCATCTCATTGTGTCGGACTCCGAGTCAAACACGCAATTCATCAAAAAGAGAAGAATCGTATATTCTCATAAGTTGTCACCATGCGCCATTATTATGCCAAGCGTAAGCTCTCAAGAAGGAAAAAAATTGTCTGGATTACGGTAATCCCTGTTTTTATGTCAGATCCCGTGTCAGACATGCATTCCTTGCAGCGGCGGCGCGAGCCAAAAAGGTGGTCGGAAGGCGGGTGGCTGCGATAAATTGCGGTTGTGCCACAGTGATTTATGTGCTAGAGGTAGGATCAAAGGAAAGTCGACTGGGGAGTCGCACAGTTCTGATTGAATTAGCCAAATTCCCCGATTCCGGTAGTGGGTCACAGGTACAGAGATTCGAAAAGGATGAAACTGAGCAGTTGAGTGGTGGAATAGACCATTTCTAAACAAACGACCAAACAGGGGGAGTGAAATTCTGGAGAATATCCTCTTTCGGTTGGAAGATATATCTACCGCAAGGTAATTGCACACAATAATGAGTTATGGTCTAAAAATGAGAGTGAGAGATAGTACCAAAGTGAAGAGAAAAACAGAGAAGAGAAGTGAGGAAAGGACATTCAGGGAGCAATGGCCCGCTAATCATAGACTGCGCAACCTTGCACACGGCATGTCATTGTCCACTTCCGGTCAAAGAAAATGAGATTGTGAATCTGACACAATCCTCTGATTACCGTAATCAAGTTATTTCTGCAAAAACTGGTAACATCAAATGCGGAGCGCGATGGAATATGCAACACGTTGGCTATGAAAGGCGACGTTTTCATTAGAAGCAGTGTCGTCCACTGTGCAATTCAAAAAATATATATTCATGATTATATCGGATGCCTCGTCTAAATAAAGCGAATTCTCAGTGGCATTTATAACAGTAACTCTTATTTCATCCCCCCATACAAGAAAAACTTGAAACATCAGGGCGTAAATCCTAACCGGTTGGATTAACAATAAACCGGTAGGAATTTCATCCCCTTACGGACTTTGATTATGGTAACTGATACAGTATCCTACATTACTCACTAGGGTTGCTAGATCAGTAGTAAAGTACATTTCTCACTCGTCTAATCTACTCGGAGCTGTTGTCTATTGAATGTAGAGACAACCGCTCCGAGTGGATTAGACGAATGAGAAATGCACCTTTCCTTCTGATCTAGTACTCACGTCTATCACACATCCTCCCCGTCCATCCCCGCATGCACTTCCATGCTCCGTCCTCGTCACAGGTGTGGTGCCAGTACGGACCGTCATGGGGTTCGCACCGTCGCTGACATCGCACGCCGAACCAGCCCCTGCAATCAAGTTTGCCTAACTCTTGACTGGAAAATTATTACCGTATCCAGAAGCAACCCGGAATCAGCGTAATCTACCGTAACCCAATGTGCACTATGTAAGGGATGTACTTACTCTGGACATCGACGGTGCGTGACGGCGGATAGATTATGAGAACCTGAACAATGCATTGATTTTAATTTATAAGTAATGGCGACTGCATTATTAGTCCAATTCTCCAAAATTCTCCAGGATACCTGCCTAAGGGCATAAGGATGACATCAATTGACTGATTACTCTATCTACCACTCAACCATACTTGTCACTCTCCGAAGTCTCTAATGAACTCAATCGGTCAATGGTGCGAATAGTAGATAAGTGAAGATAATGATTGAGGGAAGAGGATGGATGTCATTACATCGCACCTGTTACAAGATAGAGAATGTCATAAATATGGGCAGATGGTCAACTTCTTTTCCCCTTCAATATTGTCCCAACCAACCTTTGGCTGTGGCCGAAAGAGCCTCCACTGAGATTCGAGTCGAATGCTGAAATGGAGTCGTTTAATGGACAAAAACAAGGCAGGTGATGATTTTTCTGTTGTTTTTGTCATTTTGCCACCAATCCTGGCACCTGGGTCGTTCTTATTCGCGAATTATCACCAGAATCGTATTCCATATGGAAAATTGGCAAAACGTGAAGAACGCTCAACAAAGAAGGATATGTTTCACGGAATAGTTAAGAGCGCTTGTGAGCAGTAGTAGCGTTCATCGAAGATAATGATTAGGTATTTAAAAACCACGTTTCCCGTTGTTTTCGTCATTCATAACGTGTTTGTTTTCAAGAAGGATTGAATTTCTAGCGTATTAGTTTTGTTGCATACTGCACTGTTCGAGACATAGGTGAAACGCGCATATTTTGCTCTTCATTTGTTGTCATTTGCATATGTAATGGTGTAAGAACCATCTGCCCTTTGTTATAAAGTGTCTGTCGAAATTTCCTACCCACTTGTTTAGACAACCTCTGAGGTCAACCATTTGAGTCGGTCCAAATCTTAGCGGGAAAACTACCGTAACCCAATTTTGGTAGAAGTCCTCTGAATCAGGGATCAATACGAGTCATGCGGGCTGCGAAGTGACTCAGTAATTACTGGTAGGGGGTGACCTCAGACACTTGTCAATGAGATGAAAGAGAGCGTGTAAATCGGAGAGGCGCAGACAGTGAGAGAAAGAGGAGAGAGCATGGAAAATGAAGAGAGTGCAGACAACGAGAGCGAATCCCGAGGACAAGCGTTTTTGCACGGGTGTTCATGAACAAGACAGTGCGATTGAGCAGGGGAATCATGTTTAGACCTCCCATTGCCAAGAAAATATCAGAATAAGCATCAGATAGCTCCTAAAGACAAATCTGATCTATTCGCTACAATTTGTGGTTGAGCACTATTGGTAAAAATAGAAATAACATCAAAATGATATGAAAAGTGGTAAATAAATGAAAAACTCACAATTACTGCCAGAAGTACCAGTAAGGCCGCAGTCCGCATGGATGAAGCAGGAAGAGGATACGGTAGATGCAATCCCCCTGAATCAAGATGATTTGGATTACGGTAAGTTCCTGAATAGACTGACCTCGCACGTGTCAGGCCAGTTGGTGAAGTTAAGAGAGCCTTCTAACGGATACGGTGGCAAAATAAAGGTGGCTATACGATGCCCCAAGAGAATCCCTGGAAAGTGCTTGAATTACGGTGAACTTTGGCTCAAAACTAGGCATAGACTAGGGTGTCGTATGCGAGTATGTTAGTGCTTCGTCATGACTCTATTATGTGAGGTGCGGTTGTCTATAAAAGGCGGAGACAACCGCACCTCGGAGAGTACAGAGATGACGAATGCCCTAAAAGACTCGCATGCGACACTCTAAGATAGAGACAAGATCAAGCGAGATGATGCCTGGCCATTGTCGGATATAGTATCGGAATAAAGGGTGGATACATGATATCCCACGGAAGTGATTGGGCTTGCGATCAAAGAAAGCCGCGCCCACTCGAAAGTGCGAACTTCGCCAGAAGCCCATGGAAGGAAAGAGAGAGAGGGGGGGAGACAAGGGGGAAGAGAGGTTACGCCACGCCCTCCTCAATTGGGATCATGTACAAGGCACTGAAAGGGAGGATGCTCAGAGGGAGAAAAATGACTGGATAATTGTGCCGTAGCGATGAAAACACTTGAGAACAGTGATTTTATATCACACATGCTCATAGTTCACTATAATTCCTGAGCAAATTCTGTCATTTGCTAGAGTCTGATCAGGAGAGGGAGGTGAAGGTAAGTGATCACGGGTTGGAAGGCATGACTCAGACTGAGATGGAATTGGATAGGGGCGATTAGACGAGCGGGGTGATAGATCTATTGTCGGGGTAAAATAGGACTCGAGGATATTTGGATAAGTTTCATGATCAGCATAAGTAAGCATGTATAATGATTATGCGATTGATTTCGGTCTTTATGTGCCTAAGTAAAGATAAAATATGTAGAGAAAAATCTGCGGGGATGAGATGAATATGGAGTTTCTAGACAACGTCGATTTCACATCAATCCGGTCAGCGCAGACAAAGCGCAGGTTAGAAAGACTACAACAGCTGTAGTAATAGATGTTATAGCTCCAGCATTGGGTAGCCAGAGTGCGCCAAAAGAGTGTGCGAATGGAGAGCCAGAGATAAATGGAACGGACTTAGGCACGGTAGAATTAGAATTTGCGAAGTCGCGAATGAAATTACAGTTAGAAATTGTAGCTTCGTTGTGATATGAGTACAGAGCTCTGAATGTCACAGCGCAAATAAAATTCGGGAAACTAAAACAGTTAATTTTTGCTCAATTACCAATTGTCTAAGCAGAGACGACCGCTCGGGAGGGAGGAGTGAATATCAAGGAAAGGCTGGAGGGTTTAACTGTGACGGGATATGTTTCACGATCAGCACAAGAGAAAATGTGGATACATTATGAGATCAGATGTCCGACTGGAAGAGAAAGTATAGTAGTCAGAAAACCACTGGAATCATTAGATAGTAGGGTTTCGCAGGCTAGTCTTTTAGTGCATTGGTCATGTCTCTACTCTCAGGTGCGGATGTCCCCTCATTTTATAGACAACCGTGCCGCTGAGAATAGAGACATGGCGAATGCGCAAAAGACTCGCATGCGACACCCTATTAGGCAGAAAAGACTTCAAGTCAGTGTATTTTTTAAATAATGAGAGAACAACTCAAGAGAGGAAAATTAGCAGACAATAGCTTGACGCGAACAGGCATGAGATTTTCCCACAGCGCACTCTTGTCCCGTTCACCCTCATCCTCTCTCACAACGGTTCACAAGGGGAAGGCTTTCACTGTCTGCTTCTCTTGGTCTATAACACACTCTCTTCCACTCCCCCCGCATACTCAAAGGCGAACGCTCTCTATGTCTAATTCTCCTCATTCCCAGCACTCTCTCGACCTCAATCACTTCCCCTCTCGTTTCTGTAATCATTCCTGCCTTATCTCCTACGGCAAATCTCAATCCAAGAGCCCCACTCAAGCAAGAATCGCGCCTTTTTGGAAGGGAAGGGGTCAGGATCAGGAAGGGAGCATTGCTATTATGCATCCAAATTCTAAGTGAACTCTTGCCCTAGTCTCTTTATCTCACAGTTGAAACATACTCCGTAACGACGAAATAGCACGTAAAAGTGAGAGACCAGGGTGGCATTCAGGTATGAGACGCGTACCTGGAATAACAGTTGAGATAGGATGCATAATATGACTGAAAGTTGAATGAACAGGCGTATAGTAATCTTGCATGGGAGTAAGCCACTAGGCTCTTCCTCAAAATCAAGGCTTCATTAAGGGCTTATGGTAATGAAATGAGCCTACAGTAACCTAATGTGTGGGAAGCGCTTTACGTAAGCTTAATTAAGGTCTTACAGTAATGAAGTGAGTCAAAATAGCCAGTAGGGTTGAAGGGAGCCACTGATTACAGTGGAAAACAACCACCGGCAAGGGTCAGTGGCAGTCAGTGGTTATGGAGGGTGAATAGCTGAGAGATCGTTTACAATAGGACATTGTAAATGGTATGAAAGGTAGAGGATGTATGGGATTGGTGCATGTCTTGGTGGTGTTAGGTCAATCGTTATCTCTACTAATTCCCTGCAGCGTTCCCTCGTGGAGACCTGTGAGTGACATCGTTCTCAATTAGGGTAGGCAAAATGATTCACACGCGGATCGCGAAAGATTCATTTTGTTTATCTCGCTCAATGAAAACTATCTTCACACGAAAGATAACCGGGCATATGAGGCGAAACAAGCAGAATGAATGGTTCGCGAATCGGATGTGAATCGTTTTGTCTACCCTAGTCTCAATTCGTTCGATCTGTCCATGTGGACATTGACTGCTGGCGTCGCCAATTCAGTTGCAAAAAGAGTATACCGCCGAGGAAAGGAGGAAGAGGATGACCACGTCTCGTGGCGGGGGTCTGATGAAGAATCGAGGGTTGGGCACCCTTATAATTTAGTGCATTTGCCATACGTTCAACCCACACGGAGTGGTTGCTAATGTCTTGAAGAGACAGCCACTCCGCGGAGGTTAGACGAATGACAAATGCACTAAATGCATTGACACGTCTCTCTGGGGCAATATTGAGTCTCCGGCCATAGGTGTAAGATACGGGCCCTTTGAGGGCGTCCATGTCAGGGGATAAGTGATGCCATAAGAAGAGACCGGAACAGAAACAGGGATTAGCGTCGATTATCGGGTCGCGGCTTGAGC
Source organism: Diplogasteroides magnus (assembly GCA_014805445.1). NCBI lineage: Eukaryota > Metazoa > Nematoda > Chromadorea > Rhabditida > Diplogasteroididae > Diplogasteroides > Diplogasteroides magnus. The sequence goes on along the minus strand of JACMIF010001735.1, from coordinate 5,516 downwards.
GAACAGACAGAACTGCATTGGGAGGAATGGAAACGATGATGTGAAGATTTTCACGAAACGTCCGATCGATAATCTACCGTAATCCATACGATCTCTTCATCGTCTCTGCCATAAGCAGCACACCTTCCATAGAAACATCTGACCAATGAACGAATCTCGAAACGTGATGTAATGAGTAAAGAACGGAATCCAAGCGGAAGTGCACATTTCTGTCCTCTTGTTCCTTCGGAGCGGTTGTTTAACACGTGAGAGAGAGACAACCGCTCCGGGGGAATTAGACGGCAGAAATGTGGACTTCCGTATGGATTCCGTTGCATAATAATGAGAGATCGGGCTGATTGCGATATCATCATTAATCGAATCATATGTCATTTATTAAACCCTGAAAGTTATGCATGGCGCGTGTGTGTGACGCTATCGAATTGAGTCTTGAATGTTTTAGAATTGATAACCAGACTCTGAAATCAGGAAATCTGAGAAACTAAATATTCAACATTTATAGTTTACGCTGAAACTATTTAACCTTTGAAAGTGTCATTCATATCTATTTACAAACATTTATTGAACTTGCTCTATCGGCAATTGCATGAGTTCGTGGCGCAATATTGGAGAAATACGAATGGTCATGAAAGTCAAATGAGTAGCTTATGTAAAAACATTTTGTAGACTGTTAGGCCGCACAGTGATCGTGATTCTCAGCCCAGCGCTCTTCTACCTATAAATCTACTCTGAAACACAGAAGATGACAGATAATCAAGAGTTTAACAATGGCATTGCAACACGCAGCGATGCAGTTTCATAGTTTATTATTCGAACCGACCTTTGACAAAACGGAAAAACGAAGAGCTGTCGGCTGATGAAAATTTTTTCTACGAAACACGGTTTCACATCCGCTAAATTCGCTTTGAATCTTCACAGATACAGTCATCTTCGCCTCATAAACATTCTGCCACGAGACGACATTGTGATAATTTTATTTGAAAAAATGTCAACAAGATATCCGTGGAAAATCGCGGCACTAACTATGAAAACGTTCTGAAAAAAATTAAATCTCGTCACCAGTGTATTATTCTCATATCACGCAATTTATGCATTCATCATGAAACATATCTGAAATAGCTGGATTCATACTTTTTGTGATTCTCCTCAGTTGGTGGATATCCCTTGTAAATGTTGTCCGTATTGTTTCTCTCCACTCGTTCGGTCAAGTTTATGACCCGAAGGGCGATTTGACCATGGCCAAAGGACTATCTCTTTTTCTTCCGTCTCTCACTTTCCTATTGTCTCTATGGCTGTCTTTCTTACTCTGTCTCTCAGAGTTCTCAATACTCTCTCGCCTGTGATCGTCTCAGACTTGAGACAAGAGAGGAAATGGCTTTATGGCGCGTGCCAAGGGGGAATAAACGACAGTTATATGCTGGCTCGAGGATACCTTCACTGGTGAAAATCCCTTATTCTTAAAGGAGCCACAAAGGGAAGTTTACTTGCATGCTACTTTAGGGATCACTTCTCTCGAATTCCCTTACTCTCTCGTTGTTATAGTAGACCGCTCTGACGACGAGAAAGTGGGGAGGGGGGGGGGTTGGGATGGAGAGAAGTGAACCCGAAAGTGCATGCAAATAAATCTCCCTTTGTGGCTCCTTTAAAACAATGGACGATTGTTTTCTCCTATTATAAGCTTCACTGCGTATCCATATACCAACCAATTCAATTGTCTACAATTTCGTTCCTTCTGATGGCCTAATCACGAGGGTGTCGCAAATGGGACTATATTGACAGCCGGTATAAATTTGCATCATTTCTATTTTTGCGTCTATAATCGCCCGTTCGTGCTTTCAGCTCGAATACACCACTAGTCATGACGGCTGTCAATATAGTCCCATTTACGACACCCTACTAATCACCCAAATGTAGCAAGTATCGCTTCCATCACTGAAAACATTTATGTAGTGCCGAACAAGAAAACACATTAAATATACAAACACATTTCGTGTATTTATTATTTGTCTCTGCATTGCGGTTGTCTACAACAGCATACCAGACACATAGATCAGAATTTCGCTCTAGATACTCTAGATGTTCTTTTCTCATATCCGACCGGAGGTAATTCCCACTCAAATGACCACCCAGAGCGAACTTCAGCCTTGTGTTGTTGCATAAAAAGCGGAGGTGATGGGCTTGTGGCTCCCTCCTTCTACCCCCCCCCCCCCCCCCATTCATTCCTTCTCTCTGAGCTGCCGTCTCTTTGTGATGAGAGATAGCAGCTCAGTGGAGAGGAGGAAGGGGAGAGTGAGTGGACTCCCGGGGTGACGAGTCACAGAACCACAAGGGGCGTTGTTTCTAGTACTAGTGTCTATCATGGAGCTGATCGATGTGATGTGACAGTTGCGGAACGAGAGAAAATGGCTGCAGAACAGAATGGATTCGGTTGACATGAGACTAGGGACTAATTTTGGCAGTTTGACTAGGTTTTCGGATATGTTTCACAGCTCTTATAAATTCAACATCTGAAACCACGGTGAAACATATCCGAAAACCTAGTCAAACTGCCAACCTTACTAGGGACATTGTGCTCTGTGATCGAGGCTATCGGGGCGACTTTTTTGTTATAGTTTGTAAGGGACTTGTAACGGTGATTAGAACAGACATCATTCATATTTCCAGTAATAAAACTTGTGTGAAACATATTTGAAGCTGCTGGGGGACAGTGACAATGGCAATGAGAGAGAGAATCCAGTCGACGAGACGGCTAAGATAACAGACCAAAAGTGACCATGTGCATCGCACATTGTGCGGGGCAGGGGTAGTTGTCAGCTGCGTATGGCTGTTCAACGAACAGATGTACGTCTTTTTACATTTGATCCAGCTGCTATTATCACCAGTGTGTCCATTCGCAGGTGTCGATTTCGCGCAAAAAGACAGGCGGAATGAGTTTCAGATATTTAGGCGGTATATTGCCAAAGGATCCCGCAAAGAGGACGATTGGAATAGGTTTCACGAGGAGGATATTAGGGGTTAAAAACGGTAAATTTGTCGTCATTCTTCTCCGCCGCGCAGTTGTCTCATTCCCTCATAGACAACTCATAGTCCAATCCCACAAAACGGCCATGATATCGCAAAATTACAAGTAGATAACAATAAGAATATCGGGTGGCCTTTGTATGCGATGAACAACTGCGCGAAGAAATCAATCCATTTGGGAATTCAAATGAACAGCAAGGTCATAGTCAAATGCTGATGTGACTAGGACGACCCTTTTCCCTCGGTTTCCTTCAGTTTCCCTGGGATTCCCTCAGAAATCTTGGTTTATCTCGCTTTCCCTCGGTTTCTCTACTTATCTGAATTTCTGCCACCAGAGGAAGGTCATGAGTGATCACTCTTCAAGCATTGAAAAAACAAATAGCGGGGAAGCGACGCTGCGATCGCCTACTGTTGAGTACGGTAGTTTTCGTTTCGCGCCAGCAATGTTTCATAGCGCGTAAATTTCAGACTTGGCTCGCACTTGGTTTTCTGAAAACTTTTTTCGCGAACTCGTTTGCTGTGTCATTTCTTGATCTTATTATGTTTCTATATTTAGTTTGGTTCTTTCAGTATGGGAGATTCTGAGGACGACGAGAGAAGGGGCGGCCGATTCGAAATGTTCGCCCGCGAGAGGGACGGCGCCGAACGACGCAGAGATGACGATCGACGTGGCGGGTGAGAAAACTGTTTTTTTAGTCAAAACTCCGAAATTTATTGAAATGTAATTTCGAAATGCTCTTACTTCACCAACATGCACCCATGAATCAGCCAAGTCATGTCTGCTCTGAAAAGAAATTCAGAGAGCTGATCAACAGTTTTCCTTTCTTTTTTGTTTAAAATTACTCCCTTAATTTCTAATAAGGGTTTAATATTTCTAAATTCAGCTACCGCAACGACTACTCGAACGGTGGCGTGAAGAGATCGGCACCCGGCCGCAGAGATGACTTCTCATTGGATGCCAAGAGGAGCAGCCAATCGTCAGTAGCGAGTTTTTCACCGATTTTCTTGGGTCACAGTAGAAAAGTAATCTTGTGTCAATCTTAGAAAGGCTAAAGAAGTTGCACGTTATTTTCTGATCGAATTGATGTGATTGTCCGGCGCAATTCCATAATGACCTGCGCATGTATGATTGTGGCCAGACAACAAAATCAAGAATGAAGAAAATATTTATTTTCTTCACTAGAATCGAACCAATTCTTGTTGTGACCAAGCGATAGGCTACGGTGTCATACGTTAGTTTTCTTGTTTTTATTTGTGCTATATATCGCTTGATTTTGCGGGTTGATGAAATAATTGTTCCGTTTTCCAGGCCGGAACGACGGGCCCCGAGCGTCGCAGACGCCGAATCGAGAAAATGAGACGACGTCGTCGCGGGCACGCAACGACAGCGAGAGCGGCAGTACGACGGTCAGGTACGGTATTTTAACTTTTTTACTCCTGAGGTTCACGCATTATGCATGTGTGTTTTTGTCCGAAGCTATATGGTCTGTCTGAAACTTAGTTCAACGGGGTATTCGAAATTATCGCAGAGAGAACAAATCAACTCCCATACATTATGGTCCATATTACAAGGATTGAGTGAAACGTAATTGAGCTGGGTATTCGTCACATGAAGAAGTCAAGTCATGAATACAGATAATCTTGAATGTTATAAGGACCGCAAGAAACGTAATTGATCCGGGTTAGAGGAACACATAGGTATTGAAATGTTTCGTATGATTTGCATCTTCTTTGCAGGAGGAGAGTTCGCATCGTGGAGGACGAGGATGCGGTGCTTACTGAAGGAGTGAGTGTTTACACATTTTTTAAAAATATAGAAAATTTTGGAATTTAGGATATTTTTAGTTTGAATTTCTCCACTAGAATCAACAGTAGACTGAAAATTTTCGGAAAATCAATTGAATTCATGTAGCACTCTGTCCTGATTTGATTCACGCCTGATTTTTGTTAGTCGTTGTACTCTTCTTTGTTGGATATTTTATGATATTTGATTCTTCGGTCTGTTCTTCGTGGCGCGCGGTCGGTTGGCGGTCCCGGTCCTCAAGTGTGAGGCAAGCTACAGTGGGTCGTCGACCAACCCCCACTAGGCTTCGATTCCTCCCGCCGGTTGCCCAACCTGCCCCGTCACATTGGCCAAGAATCCTCTACCAGAAGACGTGACTGGCGGTAGCAGTAGTCACCTGTATGGATCGTCTTCGCCTGTTTTCCATCAACGCCCGTACCCTCTCATCTCCCTCATACCAACTGGAGTTCGAGGAGGCCCTGGACAAGATCAGCTGGGATGTTTGTGCAGTTTGTGAGTCAAGAATCCCCGGTACCGGTTCTTTTACACTTACTACACTGCCCTGTACCAGCCATTGGTTTCCTTCCCTCTGGCTATTCCATCGATATCACAGGACCCTCTACCGCCTTTTCTCCCTTCCGAAGCACTCCATGCGATGGCAAGTCTGAAGTGCGGACACTCAGCTGGAATCGATCGGATATTACCGGATATG
>JACMIF010001734.1:0-21821 GCA_014805445.1 Diplogasteroides magnus | reverse complement strand
AAAAATGCGCGACTTTCGCAGCTCTTCCTATCAGAGGGAGACAAATCGAACGGCGCTTCCAGTTTAGAGATGAAAAAGTTCGTGGCACAGCTCCTTTAAAGTGCTCATCTAACGTGAACATATCTGTAGCGAGAGAAAGGAGTAGAAAAGGTCCATGAAATGTCGGAGAGCGTAAGCATTGGGAAATATCTTCAGTGGCACGAATATCGCTACAACCGAAAATTCTTGTTTCAGCAGATCTATTACTTCATAACTTTTGCTTTTTCATGTTGCATATGTTGGAAAAATCAAAGAGAATCGCGGAATTCCCCTGATCAAAAAATAGTTCTTTCCACGTTTGAGCACGCAGGAATATACATATTTCAGTGTTTCATGGAAAATCGTAGACTTTGGACGTTGTAAGAGTTTTTTGTTTCGGACAGTTCAACCGCCGCCGTGAGTTTTCTCCTTTTCAGGTAATGTAGCGTGAGAACAAAAAGTAGTTAACGCCACTTGCGAATGATCAAACGATCTCATGAGAAAATATTACACGCGGGATATCTCAGTCTTCATGTGCATTCTGACTCCTTAGCGTTCAACAATGACAGTGGTTCAGTCTCCAGTGGCCCACGAACAGAAAAAACAAGGAACGGAATCCAATCAGAAGTGCACATTTCTGTCATTTAATTCTCTCGGGCGGTTGTCTCTCTCACTTGATAGGCAACCGCTCCGAGGGAATTAGACGATATGAATGTGCACTTCTGCTTGCATTCCGTTCCCTACTCACCACTCTTCACCGAAGAGCGTAGTTTCTGAGAAATTGGAAGCAGTTGCTAAACATGTGATTATTTCTTGCCTATGTCATTTCAAACACATCCTTCCTCACGAGAGAACACATTCTTCGCGCCAAACATTATCCACTTCGTGCCGGTGTCTGAAAAAATCGTTTAGAGAGCCGCTCAAAAGTCGTCAACCCAAGAACCCTGAAAATGTTTCTGCGAAGTCCAGAACCGATGAAATGATCTCGCATTTCTCCTTACATGTGCCTCCTCTAATGCTATGAACATTGAACGGATAACGTCGATTATCTGCTTACTCCTTTGTTTGCTGTATTTCATATTCCTCTTGTTGCTACAACTTTGCAAGGAACGATTCCTGCACACTCCGTTCTTCGTTCTGGTCAAAATAACAGGTATTTTATAAAGTAGAGAAAGCAAGAAGACAACAGCTCCGAGGGAAATAAATATACGACAAAAAATGCACTTTGGATTGCTTTTCCTTCAGTAGTATTTCCAACAATATCTTCTCCCAACCTTTCCTTTCAGGTCTATACGGCATAGTGAGCGTCCTGGCTCAATTCATCAACGCCTATGGACTAAAGAGCAACACTGTGTTTCAAATATTTTTGGTATGAAGGACTTTTCTGAAGTGGACGATGTTGTTCATTTAGGCGCTGTAGTACATGAGTGTCGCAGGTTTCACCGTCGGCTGCGCGTACGAGTCCGTCAATAGATTTTTCGCCGTTCGAAGCACAGTTTATGCAGATGAGGTGAATTCGCATAACTATCCTTGGTGACGCAAATCGAATATTATGAGAAGCTAGAGCTTCTTCCGTTACTCATAATATTCTTTTTTTAATATTCATTTCCATACTTGAAAAAAAACTTCAATTGAGGATTGGTTCGGGAAGACACTGGCCATTCTGTTGCTCATTCAATTCTGTGTTGGAATAGCACCTGCAGTTATTGTATTGACTGGAGTCCAAGATGCAGTGTATAAGACTCGATCGGATGGAGATGTTGTCATCGATATTGGACCGAACGCAAATGAAACGGTTCGGTTTCTACTATTGCTTACAGTTTGACTACTTTATGGGTTATGTTTCAATACTATATAATTGAATAAATACCCTCTGAGAAACGTAAACCAAAAAGTAGTCAAATTGCCAACCGTAGCTTCTACTGTTTCCCTAAAAATAATGTTGTAATAATAATGTTTTCTCACTGTTATTATATTGTTGACTTGCAGTTTCTCAAATCGTGGAGTGTTCTTCTGGATTCCATGTACGTAATCGTAGTCGCAACTCTGACCGCTGTCACATTCAAAAGACTACAGAGTGGAGTAAGTAATGCACAGGTGAAAATTTAAACCTTTCTCTTCATAACACCCAATTTCACCTCTGATTTCATTGCTGGACCAAACTTCTCTGTATTTTCAGGGTCAATTGAAACAAACATTCTCCCGATTGCAAAAATCTCTTTTCGTGTACACTCTCGTATGTTCGCTGTTCAACATGGCAAAGGGAATCTTCCAAGTTCTTCTCGGGGTTGCGAGTATCATGGGAAATACGAAACTGTACACGGACCTGGTGTACACTGTAAGTTCACTTGTACTTTGACACCAATATAGGCATAAAGGTGACTCTCTGATCAGACATTTCTCTTTCAGTACGTCATGTTCCATACATTGGTCGTTTTCTGTTCACCGATCTTGCTCCTCTGGCTTTCACAGCCGACGAGACAGGCATTGAAGAATCTCCTCTTACTATCCGAATCTGGCAGCAACGACACTACGATATTATCCAGAGCATACAATTCGACCTTGTAATTGTCACGATGATTCAGCTAACTGAATAGCCAAGTTAGTGTTTCTAAAACGGTAATTTTATGGAAGAAAGTTCAATTCTCATTCGTCTAATTCCTTCGGAGCGGTTGTCTACATATCACATGGTCGAGACAACAGCTCCTCGGAGACTAGTCGAATAATAAATGTACTTTCAGAAAAAAATTACCGTTTTAGAAATACTAAGCCAAGTCACATTTTGTTCACCAAGCATACCTTGATTGTCAAGCCTTTACCACTCATTATTGTCAGTTGGAGTTTCGCACATTCACAAACGATATGAATTATGTGGACTTTGGTCGCAAGTGCTTACAGGTCTCTCTGCGAAAGCTGGAATGAAAATTGAATGGGAGAAGGTAAGTGAACGACAGTGAGCTCCATTACCCAATTTTAATGTGTCTTATGTAGCACTTCATATTATTTGAATAGGATGGTTTTGGGAAATATAACTAAGACGCAGGTCGTTTTTGGTATTTGCCTTCTTTATTATTTATTCCATCTTCTTTTTGATCATCAGAACCATTCCGATAAATTTGGCTACAAATCGGACAGTCACAGTGAGGAATACGCAAATGCCGACAACACACGACATGACAACAAACACAACATCCAGAAGATAATACTCCACGAAGCCTTGCTCTGAAATTATGTGTTATTAATGAATTAAGTAATTCTATAATTACTCCTGCCAACTGGATCGAGCAGATCCATGGGACCAAATTCAGCCATGAACTCGGCGTATTTGACAAGTCGTTCCTTTGCCTGATATGGAAAAATCATCCAGCAAAAGAAGTTCTTCTTACCTTCAATGGCTGTGTTTCCAACATTCTCGCAATTTTCTTTGCCTGTTTACAATATTTTTCCGTGAATAGAAGCTCCCTGAAGGCCTCTTCTAGTACCTTCGGCCTTCCAATATCTTCCCTATCATTTTGTGCTGGATCAAGTCTCAATGCGAAGAAAGTATACTTTTTGATAACCAGTGAAGTTCCGACTCTCTTTGCGATATTGGCATTCCTGGGACCGTCTCCAACCAGAGGAATTGCGAGCATAGGAATTCCTGAACAACGAGATGGTGCTGAATATTCCTGCTAGTACAAACCAGTTATTATGGCTTCATATACAGATCCGGTTCCACCGTGAGTGACGAAAAGCGACAACGACCATCTCCTGAAGAAAACCACCTTTATTCAAAACCTTTTCTTTTCCCGTGCAGCGATAAACTCACGGAAAATGTCCGTCTGTGGAATCCATGGAGCAGCCACGAGATTATTCTGTCCTATAACAATTTTTTGTGTTATTTTTGGAAAAAATTCGAACCGTTGTCAATTTCATGCAGCGGTTCTTCATACTTCCAAATGAACGTAACATTAGGGAATCTGAACGATTCACTTTCCAAGAAAGGAGTAGTTTACTTACTTTCGAATGGTATCGATGAGAGAATTCATATATTCATCGGACATTTCACAGCTCTTGACTATGGATCCAAATGATATGAGTACGTTGTATGGACGAAGAGAGAGGACGGAGTCCCAATACTGAATATAATATGGACTAAGTACTCTATTCGTTATAATAACCTCATTGATAGGCTTGCTGTTCGGAATCTGAATACCACAGGCACAATCTTCTGCATTGTCAGCTTCGGAAAATCGACGAGAGGCTCAGAGTTCACGAAGATGTACGATGCACCAGCCACCAAATCCTGTCAAGTACATCCATTCATACCAACAATTCAAACATACCGTGAAGTCGAACTCAGGATAGTGCTCCAGGATCACGGGCTTGAAAAGAACTTTGTACGTCACTAAGTATCTGAGACATAAAAATGTGCAAGCGTCACCGAAATGGCTGAGAGTGAGATAGGCACCTGTAAACCAGATTGGCTAGGATGTTCTTGATCTTCTCAATCAACGTCATACTGTCCGTTGTCGAGGAAAGAAGTCCTGAACATCTTGTTGATCGCATCGTGAATGTCAATTCAGACCTGGAACGTAGCTGAGTTGGTCAGGAACTCCCGTGTTCTGAAAATAGAACCTTTTCCTGACATTTCACCCTCACATAGTGCTTTGAACTCAAACAGCTGATAGCGGAGGTGCAGAAAACCAAACTGTGCCATTTTATGAACAATTATGTCATGGGGCAATGTCCCTTTACTGTCCTTATCAAGGTTATAAAAGCCCCATGACACTCGTCTAACTTTACTGAGAATACCTCAAAGTTGTTATCCATTGCCGTTGTTGCACAAGACATTGCATACTTTGTTATGCCTACGAGTTTGAAAATCACTGAAAACAACTTTTTTGAAAGAACCCCTATCTACCTATCAGTCACCAAATCCGCAGAGATCCAGGTTTTCAGCTATCGCGATATCGTATTTATCCTCCTTGAGTCTTTCCAATAAGCCAGGAGTCGTCAGAGTAGCTGGAATAGTGTTTCTCATCAGCGATTCTCGAAAATATGAGAACTGTGATAAAATATGGTACTGCCTACCAAAACTCATTGTTTCAACGTTAACAAGCATGTCTGAAGGAGTCTGCAGGAGTGCTCATCATGGAAGTGGAAGAACAAGAAGATAACAGAAATACATTCTCACTCCTGCACATGCTGGCCAGTGCATAATGGAGTTCCTCCATTGGTTTGATCATTGCTCCTAGTGGTAATCCACCCTTCCAGAGATTCTGCTTCTTGAAGTCCTCATCTACACCGTTCCTGAATCAAAACTTCCGTCTATTCTAGGAAAATTCTATCTGAAAAATGAAGGATCAATCAGAATCGACTCATATTATTTTCAGCTTTTCTTCTAAATAATAAAACACGAGAAGTATACTGACCATTTCTTTACGAATTCATTTGGCGGAATCCAAATGAACTCCTTGACCTTATCACTACTGAAGTTACTCATTCTGTAGTCGATGATTGGGGATAACATCGTCTGAATTCTTCTCAATACGAACAAGAAAGATCAGAATACAGACAACATTGTGTCCTGCATCACCCAGGATTTCTGCAATCTTTCCATTGAAGTTGACGTGACTGTAGGCGAAGTGAGGATTGTATATGAGAACTTTCAATTGTTCACTTGGTACGATAGTTAACGACAAGATTACAAGAAGAAGCCTCAGAACGTGCGCCATTCTCTGAAACAAGGGGGAGGAGATTATTTTCCAACTGGACGCGGATGTGAAGACGATAAAATAGTCTGTTTTATTGATTGATTTAACGAGGATGGGGTCTCATTATATAAAATGCTTGGATAGGTAGAATGAAGGATGAAGAGAGAGATAAGAGAAAGATGTGGGGATGAATCGGATTCTGTGAGAACATCATATCAGTTCCCAACATCTGAATTGGGTGCTTATCGTTCTGGTCATCCAATCGGTTTTAAACCTTCCCCTTCCATAATCCTTATCAGCCCACCTTTGCAGTCATTCCCTTCGCTGCAAACTTGTACTCATGTTCCACTTTGCAGCAACCATTCAAGTGCATTTGATCAAGCAGAGAGCGTGCACACATGTCATTATGGGGGGCGCCAACCTCTGCAATTTTCTCATCATGATGAAATTGAAATTGAAAAATTCAACGTCAATGGGATCACTTACTGAGAAATTTTGTAAAAGCGGAACATTTATGCCGTTTGTTTTCTGGCATATTCGCTACTCATTGTAAGAAGTTATCAATGCCAACCAGTACACAACATTAGCTATTTGCATGGCTAACTGTATAGGTAAATAGTTTGGGATACCTTTTTGTTTTGGCCCTAACTTTGCCCTAGTTATCGAATCTCCATGATTTTTTTTATCGTAATACGTGACCACATGACTGATTTTTACTGATTTGGACTACTTTGTATCTGGTGACCGCTTCCCCGCGATTCGGAGAAGCTCTCAAGGGTCAGGGCTGCGCATGAGGGATCAAAAAAATCTGAAATTATTTTTAATGAAGGTCAACCCCAGGCAGACGTAAAAACAACTCAGATTCGAGGTTTATGTCGCTTCCCTATTGAAGGAAAAATTATCATATTTGACCCATTTTTGCACTTTTTCCAGGACGGAGCAGGGGGGGGGGAATGAACAAACGAGTGTTGTTTCGAATCCTCAAAGGGGGAAAAGTACTGGACGAACCGTGATTATACAACAGAACTTTGATCAACTTTCGAACGATAAAGGTACATCACACAGGTGTCCTAACGCTAAGCGTATTCGAATTTTACTCAATTATACTATACAACATAAATATGTATGAATGAAGCTCCGCAAAAACGGATCTCGGATTCATGATTTTCATGGTCGCTTTACCTTAGGGTCAGGGTTTTGAAAATTCGAGCGAATTACGAGACCAAAAGTTGAGGTCTTGTAGTTATCTTGGCCGAATAAATCCCAAAGTGCATTCCATCTCTCTGTGTTCTCATTCACTCGATCGTCTCTTGCGCATAGACACGACCTCTCGATAGAGAACACAGAGGAACGGAATGAACTTTGGGATTGAGACTGTCTTGTGCTTACGAAGGGCTTGTTAACTCTACCAGAAGATCATTGTTTGATCATGCAAAAGCATAGTTTGCATGAGGGTCGATGTGTCTAGATACGTTGTCATTCAATCACTTATTGTCGTGTCTTCATCGTGAGCGCTCCTTTCATGGGTCGTCTCATCCTTCTTCTCCTCCTCTTCGTCCCTTTCTGCGTTGCTTTCTTCATGCCAGGTCTGTATTCTGGGAAGCAATCAATGGTTTAGACTGTTGTTTAGACAATCACGACTACTACAAGAAGCTCGCGTTGGCGCATATGAGAAAGAAATTGGATTCGGACTTTGGCAAAATGATGATGCAAATGGAAGGTGAACAGGGGCGATCTTGAGTTGATGTGGAGTCGGGCAAGGTGGAAAAGAGCCAAACAACCAAAAGCAAATCTCGAAGGGATTGCTACAGTATCCAGCGTGCTACAGTAACCCAACCATTCAGCTCCACCCAAGAACGTTATTCTCTTCGTTGGCGATGGAATGGGACTGACTGCCGTCAAAGGCGCCCGCGTTTCCATCAATCAGGCAATTTCCCGCCAAAAATTGGAATTCAAATAATTATTGAAGAAGAAGAAGAACCCCGACGTCGACGAGCCTCTCTTCTTCGAGACGTTTCCCTGGTCAGGCATCGTGAAGGTCGAGTTTGATCTTCGATCTTTGATCTTTGTAGTTTGATCTTGTAGACGGCTTGCCACGATCAGCACGCGACTGACTCTGCTGCAGCAGCTGTGTCCATGATGACTGGATGGAAGGTTGTAGTTTGATCTTTATAGTTTGTAGTTTGATCACTGCAGGTTGTTCACGAAACGCTCGGTCGCAAGCCCAAGTACGGTATGAAATGCACAGACGGAGACGATCCGAAGATCAACGATGGGATTACTGATAACGCCTTGAAGAAAGGTGTACTGTAGATGATGAAATCGATCGCGACGCAGGAGTTCAGGCTTTTCGGTCGGCGTTGTGTCCACTGCGGCTGTTACCGATGCGACTCCCGCGGCTGCTTATGCTAAGGTCACCAGGACTCCTATCTCTTCCTCGCTCTTCCTGCCCACTAACCATAACAAATGCAGGACGTCTACCGTTACATGGCGTACGATAATGACACGGACATTCAAAATACGAAATGCACGGACATTGCGAGACAGGCACTGATGCCACCTGCAAACAAGTTCAAGGTCTTAGTGCTCATTGGTTACGGGCAGGGGAGTCAATAGCTGAATAGACACGATAACGCGAGGATGTATGAGACTATTGACTAACGATTGTGGGGACAATGCCACTCGAGCATCACACACCATCCGGGTTTTAGGTACTCTTCGGTGGCGGTTATAAGAACTTCGCACCCACTTCCGTTGACGGCGGAGTGAGGACGGATGGAAAGAATCTGATGGAGGATTTTAAGAAGGTCAGTTTGTGATTACAGTGGTGAATACGGTAGAGGCTGTGAATAAATAGAATACGGTAGTTCAGGAAGGGAAGAACCACTTCGTTTTCACGAACAAAAAGGAATTGGACGGCCACACGGTGGAAATGGATCAACAAGTCCTCGGTACGATGGGAATGGAAGGTGCAAACTACAAACTACAAATGGACAGGTCTCTTCGCTTCCAAGGACATGACTTATAAAGTTGAGAACGATGAAAATAAAGACTACACTGCTCCGAGGTATGAACAGGTCTCAATCTGAGTAGTTGTTCATTTTCATTCATTTCTATTGAGATGATTGTCTGATATCAATTGTAAACATGGAAAATGAATTGCTAGATTCTACTGACATACTCACATGCAGTAGTTTCCTAAATGATGTTGTTCAGATTGATCGACATGACTAAGAAGGCACTTGAAATCCTGGAGAAACAGTCGAATTCTCCTGGATACTTCCTCCTCGTGGAAGGTTTGGTTGCATATCCTATGAAGGAAGAACAATCAATGTCAGGAGCCATGATCGATAAAGCGGAGCACAAGAACAGATTCGCTTTCGCAGCAGAGGAAACAGAGGAATTCGATAAGACCATCAAGATGGTGGGATTACGGTAGTTCGACGTTTCACAAATGTCACTCAGGTGTCTGAGAAGGTGGGAGATGACACACTCATGCTTGTGACGGCCGATCATTCACACGCCATGGCCATTCTTGGAATGTGGTACAAGGATCACAGCATCTATGGTCATTTTTATGTTCCGCTTATCAATGACGACTTCCGTTGTTTAGATCAGGACATGGTACTCACGAACCTATCCCAAATCTTCTTCGCCACTGGGCCAGGAAAATATGTGTGGAAAAAAGTAAAAGATGGATTTGAAAAGGATGAAACAGCTATGCGTGACCTGGAGACCTTCACATTCAGTTCCAAGGATGCAAGTAGGCTGTCGACCGCAACGCAACCGCAACGCGTCACCTTTCAGATGATCCCTTTTTCGTAAATCCTGCCGCCAAAACCTTGTCGGATAATTCTCACGGAGGCGAAGATGTGGGCATTTGGGCTAAGGGACCTTACGCGTGGTTTGTATTCTGTTGTCTAATAATGAAGGTCGGAATGAAGAGAAAGGCGGAACGAAATATTGCAGGTTGTTCTCTGGAACAATTGAGAACACGCAGATCTCGCACGGCATCAAGTACCTCATGTGTCTCACAAATGATAACATCTGTGATCTGAGGTTTGTAGTTTGTACTCTGATCTCTTGTAGAATGATTGCAGGAAACGGTCGGGGGTGGTGAACGGGAGCCCCAGTGACTCCAATTCCAATTCGCTGGCCACTCCCTTCACTCTGATCATTATGATCCTTTCTTTGTACTCACTGTCCTTCTTCTATTCCTTCTGAATCCATTCATCCACTATTCCCGTCCCCGCCACGGAAGGCCTCCGTTGAGGATTGAATAAAGGCGTTGTTTGATTCTGTGTCAACAAAGTATGGCCACAATGACTATTGAAACTGATCACGAAAAGAACAGATTGCACCAATTTGTTAGGTCAACGAAGAAAAAAATGGCACACATTGGTCGCTCGAACATCATGTTCTCTTTCAATCGAATTGCATCCACGAATTCGTGACTGAGGGGGGGGGGCGGGGATATCATACGAGTTGATCTACATCATCGCCGTCGTTAAGTTCGTGGTCCTCGAACTCTTATGTAGTCACGACCGCACGATGGAGGGCACAAAGAGACGGAATGCACTCTCGCGATCATTCTGCCTTTCCAAGTCTTAACCTCTGGGAGTTTTATGTTATCGCGATGAAATTGAATCATCCGTCTCTATCAGACGCCAAAATCAAACGTCCACTAACTGAGAAAGATTGTGAAAAGTGAATATTCATGTTTTTGGCATCAGTGTGGTGTGGAGTCTGATTCGAGGAAGGCGGAATCGATGGCAGTAACACACGGAACTTTTCATCCCCTAACAAGATCATACAATATGCGCTTTTCCGTTATCAGTTTCAATCGATATTTACGTTGCCCCCTTATTGCGTGTCCATGCTCACCAGTATCACCGAACTCAGCAGGCCTACGTTCAGATGAAGCCGGCGAACACTATGAAATGCACTTGCTGTTGGCTAAGACTCCTAATGACAAAGGCCTATCAGTCGATCAGACAAACAGTGAGGGGATATTTTGGGACACGGTCGTTTTTGGAAAAGCAGAGACCGCTCTCTGCCGGGAGGAGAGAACGAATAGGGACTGACAAAAATTTCAAAATGTCCCCTCACCCAGACTGGTGAGTAAAGGAGAGTGGGAGATGAACGGAGGAGCGAGAGGAAGAAACGCAACAGATACCAAATTAGGACACGAGAGTTCTTTTCTTCTCTTCTCCGTTGCCAGAGGGTATATACTGTGGTTGACACTTCCCAAGTGTCAATGCCCCAACAAAGACACATCACACATTTACCACAAATTTACCATGAGAGCCTATGGCCAATGGGGCCGAAGCTAGATATCACCAGGCTATTCACCTACCCGACTCTTATGAGATCTGCTCATTCTGTCTCCGCCCATTTTGTACTGCTCTCCGTTCTCTCTCCTCCTATTTCCTTTTTCTATGTTCTGTCTCCTCTCTCCTCTACCGGGTAACGATTGCTAGTTGTGACAAGACTGAATCAAACAACGCCTTTATTCAATCCTCAACTGAGGTCTTCCGTGGCGGGGACGGGAATAGTGGATGAATGGATTCCGAAGGAATAGAAGAAGGACAGTGAGTACACAGAAAGGATCATAATGATCAGAATGAAGGGAGACGAGATGCCTTGTGCATTCTGTGCCCTGCAATGATCAAACTACAAGAGATCAGACTACAAACTACAAGCCTCAGGTCACAGATGTTTTCTTCTGTGAGACACATGAGATACTTTATGCCGTGTGCAATCTGCGTGTTCTCAATTGTTCCAGAGAACAGCCTGCAATATTTCGTTCCACTTTTCTCTTCATTCCGACCTTCTTCATTAGACAACAGAATACAAACCACGCGTATGGTCCCTTGGCCCAAATGCCCACATCTTCGCCTCCGTGAACATTGTAGCCGAGGGTCTTAGCGGCAGGATTTACGAAAAATTTGTTGTCTGAAAAGTGACGCGTTGCGGCTGCGTTGCGGTCGACAACCTACTTGCTTCCTCGGCATCGAATCTGAAGGTCTCCGGGTCGCGCATTTTTGTTCCATCGATTACTATATTTTTTCCTTTTGACCACATGTATTTCCCTGGCCCAGTGGCGAATAAGATTTGGGAGAGGTTCGTCATTGCCATGTCCTGCTCTAAACAACAGAAGTCGTCATTGATAAGCGGAACAGGAAAATGACCATAGATGCTGTGATTCTTGTACCACATTCCAAGAATGGCGAGGGCGTGTGAATGATCGGCCGTCACAAGCATGAGTGTGTCATCTCCCACATTCTTCGACACCTGAGTGGCTTTTGTGAAACGTCGATCTACCGTAATCCCACCTCCTGGATGGTCTTATCGAATTCCTCCGTTTCCTCTTGTGCGAAGGCGAATCTGTTTTCGTGCTCCGCTTTGTCGATCAAGGCTCCTGATATTTATTGTTCTTCCTTCAAATGACATGTATCCAAACCTTCAACGAGGAGGAAGTATCCAAGAGAATTCGACTGTTTCTCCAGGATTTCAAGGGCCTTCATAGTCATATCCTTCAAACTGAAAAGCGATAGTTTGAAGTTGAATATTCCCGTGTGAATCAGCTGAATACAGCAATTCATTGCAAACTTCTCAATAGAAATGAATGAGAATGAACAACTACACAGAGTGACACCAGTTCATACCTCGGTGCAGTGCCGTTCTTGTATTCATCATCCTCAACTTTATAAGTCATGTCCTTGGGAGCGAAGAGACCTGTCCATTTGTAGTTTGTAGTTTGCACCTTCCATTTCTACCGTACCGAGGACTTGTTGATCCATCTCCACCGTGTGGCCGTCCAATTGATTTTTGTTCGTGACCACGAAGTGGTTCTTCCCCTGAACTACCGTATTCTATTTCTTCACAGCCTCTACCGTATTCACCACTGTAATTACAAACTGACCTTCTTAAAATCCTCAATCAAATTCTTTCCATCCGTCCTCACTCCGCCGTCAACGCCTTTAGGCGTGAAGAACTTCTTACCGCCACCGAAAAGTACCTCAAACCCGGATGGTGTGCGATGCTCGAGTGACACTATCTCCACAATCTTCAGTCAATACTCTAACATATTCCTTCTTTATCACCATTATACAGCCATTGACTATCGCCCCCAACAAGACCTTGAACTTGTCTGCAGGTGGCATCAGTGCCTGTCTCGCAATGTCAATGCATTTCGTTCCTTTTTTCATCTCCTTGTCAGAATCGAACATCATGTAACGGTGAACGTCCTGCAGTTGTGATGGTTAGTGGACAGTACATACTGTGTTTATCGGGAGCACAAGAAAGTATGCTTGATGACCTTAGCATAAGCAGCCGCGGGAGTCGCATCGGTAATAGCCGCAGTGGACACAACGCCGACCGAAAAGCCTGAAATCCAGCGTCGCGATCGATTTCATCATCTACAGTACACCTTTCAACACGGCGTGATCAGTAATCCCGTCGTTGATCTTCGCATCTTCCGTCTTTTCGCATTGATCACCTTTCCCGGGCTTGCGACCGAGTGTATAGTGCGTAATCTGCAGTGATCAAACTGCAAACTACAAAGATCAAACTACAACCTTCCATCCAGTCAGCATGGATACAGCTGCTGCAGCAGAGTCAGTCACGTGCAGATTGTGGCAAGCCGTCTGCAAAGATCAACTATCAAAGATCAAAGATCAAAGATCAAACTCCACCTTCACGATGCCTGACCAGGGAAAGGTCTCGAAGAAGAGGGGCTCGTCGACGTCGGCGACATTGTTCTTCTTCAATCAATTATTTGAATTCCTATTTTTGGCGGGAAATTGCCTGATTGATGGCAACGCGGGCGCCTTTGACGGCAGTCAGTCCCATTCCATCGCCGACGAAGAGAATCACCTTCTTGGGTGGAGCTGAATGTTTGGGTTACTGTAGCAATCCCTTAGAGTTTAAGCTTTTGTTTGGCTCTTTTCCACCTTTCCCGATTCAATATCAACTCCAGACTGTTCACCTTCCAGCCGCATCATCTTTTTCCCAAAGTCCGAATCCAATTTCTTTCTCATATGCGCCACCGCGAGCTTCTTGTAGTAGTCGTGGTTGTCTAAACAACAGTATTTTCCATTGATTGCTTCCCAGAATACAGACCTGGTATGAAGAAAGCAACGCAGACAGGGGCGAAGAGGAGGAGAAGAAGGATGAGACGACCCATGAAAGGAGGAGAGGACCGCTCACGATGAGCACACGACAATAAGTGATTGAATGACAACGTGACTAGACACATCGACCCTCATGCAAACTATCTCTTTGCATGATCTTTGGATGATCTTCCGGTAGAGTTCGCCAGTCCTTGGAAGGTCTTTGCATAAAGTTCATTCCGTTCCTCTGTGTTCTCTATCGAGCGGTCGTGTCTATGCGCAAGAGAAGATCGAGTGAATGAGAATACAGAGATATAGTCTATATCATATAGAATGCACTTTCGTCCGAGAATAGTACAAGACATCAACTTTTTGTCTCCCAAATTCACTGGAAAATGAATTTTAAGATAAAGCGACCCTGAAAACCATGATCCGTTTTGCCAGAGCTATATTCATATTTATG
The DNA here is from genome assembly GCA_014805445.1 of Diplogasteroides magnus. NCBI lineage: Eukaryota > Metazoa > Nematoda > Chromadorea > Rhabditida > Diplogasteroididae > Diplogasteroides > Diplogasteroides magnus. The sequence goes on along the minus strand of JACMIF010001734.1, from coordinate 7,530 downwards.
TTGTAAAGTTGTATAATAATATTGAATAAATTTCGAATACGATTCGGACACATATTCACTGTCCTTTGCTTTTTCTCCCTTGAAGATTCGAAACATCACTCTTCTGCTCATTCTCCTCACTACACTAAGTTCTCTTCTCCTACTTTGCCCTTTGTCACCTTCTTATCAAAGGAAGCCGAGGGGGCCATCAATTGTCATAGGCCGATTGAGTCCTGTCAAGGAATGAGTCAAACAATTACTAGTCCTCCAGTCAGCTTATTTCCCCTATCGCGAAACATGCGCAGCAGTTACATTCACTTTTTGCAATGGCATTTCGCTTTCGAATTCCTTATCATTTTCTCTTGTGAAAAAAGGAATTCAGGTCAGAGTTGAATTGTGTCGAATTCCTTCACTTATCTTCATTCACTTTTTCTCACCGTGCGATTTTCTTTATAGTCTCCTGGGGATAAAGAAGGCAGTGGAAGGGAATGAATCACCACACAGAATAGATGGGTCTGTCGTTCCTCCCACTAGATTCTCTCCATCAATTGTGCATCCACCATGGGCCATGGCTGTCCTGACATCCTTTGCCCCGAGGATGTCGCTATCAGTGATAGCTTATCAGTGACTTTAGTGCAATTGTCATTCATCTAATATCCGCGGAGCTGTTGTCCCTCTCATGTGATAGACAACCGTTACGCGGAGATTTGGCGAATGACAATTGCACTAAAATCACTGATAGCGACACCCTATTTGCTACATTTGAAACCCATGTGTTTCACGCAATATTGTTTCTTGTTCCTATTCCCTATCTCCGATACACTCAGATATGATTAGTTGATGAAACGCGTCTACTCTAAAGTGCAAGACTACATTCCTCTCGCACCACCCAAGTCCTGCTTAATCCTCGTCGTCATTATTGTGCTGAAGTGTGATAATACGCATCACTGAAAACAACTCCCATTCAACACTTCGATCTGCTTCATAAACGTGCTTGAAGTGTACGCTACAGAACAATAGCAAATATTTGTATGCGTCCAGCTTACTCGGTCGTATTTAGGTATTTTCAATGTATTCAAATCCGATGTTATTCTCTGAAAATAGATTCCATTTTCCACTTTCTTCTTTTTGGTACAATCCATTGTAGACACAGAACACTTCCTCTCACTAATTCTCTGCCAGGATTTGTGAACTCTCAGACTAGTGAAGGCTGATGGAATCCCACAGTTCATTCCGTTTCTCTGTGCCCACCATCGTGCGGTCGTACCTCGCGCATAGGGACGACTACACGGTGGAGGGCACATAGAGATGGAATGACCTTTGGGATTCCATCAGCCTTCACTATCTCAGACGCTTCCAAAACCTTTGGCAGTCAGTTGTCTGATGGTGACATGTAATGAGACATAAATATTCTCCGGCGAAAAGCCCCTCGGTCTTTCTTTGCTAACAGCGAAGGTTTCCGTATTCCTTCTCATTAAGAGTTCCTACGAGACGACCCGAATATCACGAATTGTGGCTCTTTTCTATGTCCATTTTACAATAGATATATATACCTATGCGTTACACCCACTATCCGAATCAAATCATCTCTTGGGATCATTGTATGAAATCATTCTATTGTCTTCAACTGCGTCAAAGGTATTTTTCCGATTGCTACCACTGAAAAATCCCTGCGGTATTCTCTCCGTGCCGTCAGCTTACTATATATTGTTAGTTATCTTCGTTTGTAAACACGTAGTGCATCTGCCAATGCACGTGAATTGTATTACTGTAGAACTTTCTCACGAGAATATGCATTACATTCCTACAAGATGCTGATGTCAGTTAGCCTCGATATCTTGTTTTTGTGGCTATTGTGTAGACATTCAAAGCACGCGCCTACAATCACTGCTCGGCGAAAAGTTTGCAGGAGCTCTTGCATGAGATTTTCCCTGAATGAGTACAAATCGGGGCTAGAACGAACCGTGCCATTTGTACCTTTGCTGTCCATTATGGGTTCTAAATCGCTAAATTTGTCGTCGTTCTTCTCCGCAGCGCCGTTGTCTGTCAGTGGGTTAGATGAAAGCTTTCCGAAGAAGAATCTCAACAAATTTACCAATTTAATCCCTGCTGTCCATCCTTGAGTTGAGACGACTTCTCAGCAGAGGGGAATGAGGGAGGACTGACTCTAATCCCACTCTCTTCTCTCAATCCTTGCTGTTTCATTGATGAGACTGATATTGTATTCCTCCCTGCAGAAGGAGTTGACTCGTTGAGTCAAGTGGCCAGACATCCCTTTCTTTCAACTGAAGCTAATCTGAACCATTCTAACGTATCGTTCGCAATGATACGAATCCAATATAGTAGGGTGTCGCATTTGGGGATTTTTTGACAGCCGGTCATTTCTAGTCGTCTCAGTAGGGAGTCGCTAGTGGTGACTTTAGTGCATTAGCCGTTTCTCTACTCCCCGAAGAGCGGTTGCCTATGGAATGCAGAGACGACCGCTCCTCGGAGAGTAGAGACACGGCGAATGCACTAAAGTCACCACGAGCGGCACCGTACGTCTCAGTTCACTCGTAGCGGTTGTCTCTGCGAAGAGAGAGGCGACCGTTACGAATGAAGTTAGATGACTAGGAGGTCCCCGGCAGTCAATAAATACCCAAATGCGACATCCTACAATATAGTCATTGTTGCTTTATCAATTTGTGAGATATTCCCAAATTCTAATTGCATATTTGACTCTAAACTAAATCATTTATTTACAGTCCTTTATGTTTTGAAAGTCTGCTTTCGGGTTATCCTGAAATCTCCGCATCGCCAAAATATCAACACTTCAAATAGAAATCAAGCTTTTGACTTTTTTTTTACTTTTTCTTACATTTTTCTTTAAAACTATTATATCCAGTGAGCACGTGGTGGTTATGCCCTAGCATTGTCGAAAATAGACAATGTATTCCACGTTGTAGACACTCCTAATCTGTCTCAAGTGGTCATCCACTCCGTTCTTCTTCTTTCCACTTTTCCCTTTTCTTCCCATCATTTCGCATTTCAAATGTGTGAATTCTCCATGGAGTCCAGACAGGATAATCTCACATTCAAAAGTGTATCCACCCCATAACACGATTAGGTCTCCAATTGAGTTTTCCCGTGGACACCCTATTGCCAGTCTGCAAGTAATGCAATTATCATCATTTCTTGCACTAAAAGTGCTGCAGACGTTGACAACTGAAATACCAGATAGTTCCGGCTTCGTATGGCGAATCATTTCTACCTATTCTTCTCTTTTCTTTTCGTTCGTTCATCTTTCCTCTTCAAGCGATGCTTCGTGATGATGAGAGATGAAGAGCCCAAAGAATCACGGAAGAAAACACTTGTTCCTTTTTCTATACAATCGTAAAGCAGCGTGGCGAGTGGCTGTTCTCTGATGTTTTCTGATGTATATTTGCTACATTACATGTTGATTGTTGTTATCAATCAAGTATACTTCATAGCAGGTATATAAGAAAGTTTAAAAATAATCCAGCAAGTATGGACCCCTACACTTCAAAAAGTTACCTGCGTTTCAGTCACTAATTTTGAACATCTTTCAGGTCACTCAAAAATATAAAGCCGCCCTGTGGCTTTTAAATGTTTGTAATATTTTCAAATATATTTTCATTGAAACATAAGCAAATAAGTAATCATACTATCTATAGTCATTCTTCCAATTCATCGTTCATTGAGTGGTTGCAATAGAATGATTGGACTTGCATCTATGATTGACCCTTTCTTCTTCTCCTTCAATACTTCATTCATCTTCTCCTTCTTTACACTTATCTCTCCTTCCATTCATTCACTTTCCTCCCCATCCAATCTCATATCCTTTCTCTTCTGTATGGCCATCCTTTATTATGAGTCGTCCCCCATGCGGGAAGTGTCTCATCGTCTGCACTCTCTCGTCCCTCCACACTCTCTCATTCAATGCAACCTTTTCTTCTCTACAATACACGTTGACGGAAGGAGTGGGATGAACACATTTGCGCACAAATCTGTATATGACCAAATAAAGGCGGGTTAATTTCCGATTCAGGAAATGCTGCGAACAAATGTCCTGGTCTAGAAAAAACATTTGAATTGTCTTCTAGTACTTCAATTTGGACACAAAATCTCTATTAGACATGCTGCCATATATTTGAAGATATATATCCTCTGTGAAACATAACCCGTAAAGTAGTCAACTGAAACTACTGATAACCATAGTATAAACCTTGAGATATTCTACGAGCGGAAGCCTCCTTCTCTTCTTCTTTTCCTGCCAAGATTCGTTTCTTCCCTAAACAGAAGCACTTTGAGAGGGAACAGCCCACAAATCAGGATTCCCTATGGAGACCTCACATGGGGGCCGTCCCTGTCTGTCTGTACTCTCTTCTCTCTCATCCCCTCACACAGTATCCACCCACCTCCTTCTCCTCTCCTAAAGTACGAGTGAATTCCCCCAATGAAAGGCCCCATTCATAGTCTGTACTAGGAGAATCCCTTTGTGAAGGTTCCCTTGTAGAATTTCTGCCTATTTCCAATCATTTTGCACTCTCGAGCTCGTTTTTGTTTGGTTTGAACAATTTGGTCTACACATGATCATATCTGAATTTTCAATATCACTTTATCTGGTCATTGAAACATATTTATCATTTTCATATATTCTCTTTTTCTTTCCACAAGTGTATCCAGATGACAGTTCCTCTTCCAAAATTCTTACTGGATCCCGATGCAATCTTGTATATGAGCACATTTCATTCTCTCTATCCCAATGAAGAACTCTGAAAACAATACTTGGTCTTTCATGCGCATGCCGATGAGAAGAGCCCCGTCGAGATATGTTTCAAGATGCTTCAATAGCATAAAACCTCCCTATAATATCGAGTAACTGTCCTTCAATTGTTCATACTGTTCCTTTTCGTCTTTTCATAATTGTTGTTCCTTTCCACTGTGGGATGATCTCGTTATGGACTGTCATTATCTACCAATAACAGCCCACTCATCTTCCTTCCTCCTTTTCTTCGGATGATTCGATTATCGTCACTGGTATTCCCCCCATTCGTCATCCATTCATGCACAGTTCATTCCACGCAGCACGTCTCATTGGTATTGTGCACGAAAACGATTCATATTCACAATCTCAACATTACCTAAGGCATTCGTGGATCTCGCTTACTCCAAGTACTTCGAGTCCATCTCATGTCCCATAATCGGCTTTATGCAGTGGCTCTGTAGTGCACCGTCGCGTTCATATTCGATTACGCCTAGTGCTGTCTTTCATGGATTCAACAAGGACCTTTGTCCGATCCAAGGCCTCTTTCATATTTCGTCTTTTTAACCTCTTTCATTTCTACTCCTCCTATCTTTTGTCGATATATAGAAACTAGGGTGTCGCTAATGGGACAGCTCCCGGGATTCCCGGCAAAGAATGAACAAGGCCGCGCCAGTCCCGGAACTGAAGAGGCGGGAATCCCGCTTTCAAAACGGTTCCAAAACGGAACCGGGCGCTTAACCAACACCAATAATTATCTAGTAGAAACCAATACTGAAAATCCCCCCACTGCTCTCCCTTCAATGGTTGCCTCTGGAAACAACTACTCGACTGTGACGAACGGCTTAAAAGATCCTGAATTTCCTTCGTCCGTAGACTTTTCTTTTATATTAGGTTGGCACGTATATTTCATAGTATTTGTAAATTTGCTCCCATCAAATTATAAGAGAAGGGAGACCGTAATGGTAGGTTGTATAGTGGACAGATGTATATAGCCATCATGTTCGAGAAGTGTGGTCGTCGCTGCTCTCCATGGCTAAAAACTACAAGACCATAAACTGGATGAGCTCGAATTTGGATTTTGATGACGTTTCCTTTTGTCTAGCCACAATGCAATTTTTGAGGACCATGACAATAGGCACAATAGTTAAGGCCAACAATGAACTGAACGGATGAATATAAGAGAAGAACGTCGGCTGGTTCGATTCGTGGTTGTATCGAATTTGCGAAAATATCAAAAATCCCCTTATCATGGACAAATTATTTCTTAGGTCTGGTTCGATTTTGTTCAAAAATGCAATGTACAGAAATTATGTCCATTTATGATTTATATGCGCAACACCTAAGGACCATGATACGTTATTCTATTTAAGCTCAAGTGTCGTTATTTCAATACCTTTTGGTTTTGACGAGGAAGCTTTTTGGGGCAGTGATTTGATAGAGATAAGTTATCATTCCTGATTGTCGTGTCAGTAGGGTTGCAAGGATGAATATGTGGAATACTGGTACTAATGATGATTTATATCAACTATGTCATTTTGTTGCTTTGCTAGATAATGCTCGATATGATCATATGCCGAAAGTTCAGAAAACCAGCCGACTGAGTGTTATAAAGATTAGTTAGTCAAAACGTGATTATTTCTCCTGCATGGAATTCGCTTCTGATCTTAGAACACTAATTCATTATTGGAACTACATCAAACATAGAAACTAACCAGCACGTAAAAATCAGAATTCCTATGCGCTGCCTTGAGTTGCAAATCAGTGAACATGCGGACCACCATTGTGACCAGCCTCGTTTCCAGCGCTATTTCTCACTAGTGTTGCAGGTAAGTGCTAAACCAAAAATAAGTGTGATACCTATTGACATCATCTCTTACAGCAACCACAAATTGATTCATTGGATTCATCTAAGCTCGCGGGAAAAATCAGAAATCCGTAGGTAGTTGTTCAAAGTATCAAAATTTTCGATGTTTTTCACTCTGTATTCCGCAAACAGCCAGCTCCTCAATTCAAAACTGCTTAGTAAAAAGAAGTTACCTAGACCATTCACCGCCACAAAGATTAGAACAAGAGCCCTTCTCAAACTTGAAGGAGGATACGAGAAAAAAATACTATGAAATATACGTGCCAACCTAATACTAATGTTTCGATTCGTGACCTCGTCTCCTCACTCTTCCACTTCTCACTATATTTATTACCATCCACACGTTGTTTTAGGAACTCGAAAGGGTCCGAAAACCAAAACACTCGGTGCTCTGGTGGAACTCATAAGATTGTCGATCCTTCATACAGTCCGTGTTCATCCAAAACATCCTTAGTGTTTCCATTCCCGGGTATTCCTTACATTTATTCCAATTGAATGAATTGAATTGCTTTCAGTCTCATCTCAATTATTCCACCTGTGGGATTGTCCGAAAAGTGGGCGAGGAAAAGTGGTCACTTTTCATCCCAGCAAATTGAAATTTCAACCTTATTTTTAGTGTTTTCGGCTGATCAGAGAACAAAAGAGTACTCGAAAATTACTAAAATAATTTTTAAAATCGTTTTCACACATTTTTGAGAGATCTGTCCTTCTCTGTTCCATTGATGTCATAAAATATTTACCTGTGCATTTATATTACAATGGGCGTTTTTGGACCTGGTCTTCATTCCACATTCCATATGTATATACTTCGAGAGCACTTGGGGGGAAACCAAAGAATCCACCTTCCATTTTTCCAGTGCGCTCTCCTACAAGGAGAAATGGCCCAGAATAGGTCAAAAAATCGATATTTTCAAAACAG